>JABFPB010002384.1:0-20347 GCA_022817645.1 Ceratoteleas bidentatus
GTGGGAAGTGAACCCGCTACCTCCCGAATGACAGTGCGTAGGCAAGGTATCGCTACCATCTGAGCCACTGCCTCGGTTTTTGAAACCAACACTATTGAAGGTTTCACCCTAATTGTGATGGTTAATATTAGGTAACAAAGAACCTAATTGGTTCTTTGTTACCTACAAATAACAAAGAACCAACGTCATCTTTGACGAAGTTTCTAAAGCCTGTGTAGAAACATCATAAATATCACCTAACTTTCTTACACAACCTATCCCCATTTGAACCTCTTAGGTTACCTGTTTGTTCCCTAAAAACTGGGGCCTTTTATTCATACTACTTCTGCCAAGTCCCCATTGACCCGTAACCTGAACGAACTCGCGACTATAAATATGCGATCGAGAATAACCGACGAATCAGGTCAGAAGAATAAGCGGCAAGGTCGATACGGATTCGCATGTCTACGCGGTCGATATCTTTTTTTCCTGATATTGTCAGGTCGCGCGCGACCCAGTATTTCGGCGAGGTAGCGAGTGTTTTATAGGACGCCGGGCGACGGTTATTCGCCAAGTTTCGGCGGTAATGGAATATCGAATTGGCGTTCGCGACGGCGCCACTTATGCCGCCCACATCAACGATAGTTTGTGCTAGTTTTAATAAGTTTCGGGATCTTTTCGCGGGCCAAAGGTGAGGGTGGAATTTGCGCGAGGAGAGCTTATCACCGGTTTTATTAGCGGCGCGTTTTCAAAATGTTGATTCGCAAAAATCGAGCACGCGACGGTGTTTACGGCCGCGACTGAAATATGCAGTCTATGCAATCGTAATGAAATTGATATCGGCCCACAAAGAGCCGTAGGGGTTCTGCCACGCATTATGACATGGAAGGATTCAATATTAAATATGTGGCGTAGCCATGACGATACGGACGCATGTTTGGGAAGCGATGGTCTGGTTAAAGCTCGCCCGAGGATTATTTGGTTCAGAAAATAGAGTAGGATCGAGGTAAAAATGTAGTGGTGGATAATTTGGTTTCGAAATGAGTCAGGGCCCTTTATGGATCTTCGGATTTAGAACTTTCATCTTTAGACTAGTTAGAAACTTATAGTTCCTAGTACGAACGGTTTTATGACACTGAAATGTATTTGAGTCACTACACTCCTTAATCCCACTGGAAGATAGGTTAGAGAAATTGTCAATCTGGTTTGCGGCATTTGCTATTTGACCCACAATGTAATTTGTGATTGTAACGTTTGGAAAACCAACTTCCAAATCAGGTTACAATTTATGTCCTTCAAATACAGCTTAATAAGACCTTCTAAGTGACGTTGCCATTAAGAATTTTGCACCCAATTCTGTTAGATACACGTAGTTCCTAGGTGAAATCATTTGTGCAAAACTTTAACACAACTGGGTCACTTAACCGTTAAGAGTCTTGAAATATAGGGATAACACGAAATTTGTATCTGGTCTGTACCATCCAGTTTTTATCCTACAACTTTCCCAATCAAAGTAAGCTTTGGAAAACTACATTATAAACCAGATACCCCCTCTCATCCTTCTCTATCGACCGTTTTTTTTCTCTAAAACACATTTTTCCTAACCCACACAGACATTCTTGGACCAAGAGAAAACCTAGGGTTCGTCTTCCTCTCATCTCATCGTTCACATTCTCTATACCCTTCTTCGAAAAAACCTTCCACCCATCCCAAATATGCTCTTAGCTCCCCATCCACCCAGCCACCGCCTCGGACACTTGACATCCCCAAGAATCTCGGCACCCCCGGTGCACTCGACTCTATCGTGTCGCGAAATGGGGTGTGGCGACAATATTCGGCGCATTCTGTCTATTCGAGCAGGATAATTGAATGCCGTTTTCGTGTGGCGCTTCGACCGGGACGGTAGAGGGCGCTAGCACACACTTGCGCCCTCTCTCCGTCTCACGCATTGTCCCGAGGCAGCCGCAGGAACGCTCGGATGTCAATAACGCCGGCAGCCAATTGCAACTGACGCTTAATTAAGATCGACGTGATCTCCGCGGCGCCGAGCCGCGATCCCATTTCGTGCGGTTTTCTCCGGCGCGGCTCTTGGCCGACTCGCGCCGGGATTCCCTGAGTCCGGGTGATTATACATTGTTCGCGTGCACCCGGATGCCGTCAGATGGCCGCCAATTGGGCGTCGCGGCCAATTATGATCGGCCGTTAATTAACAAATCGGCATGGCCCCGCGATTGGGGCATTTCGTTCGCACCGAGTGCCATTATCTGGCTGATTATCCCGGTTTTGGAACGGCCACAATGCTGACTGGACCGGCCTAATCTTTCGGCACGTGAACGAGCTGTCGCTTCGGTTATCCAGTTATCTGTCAGCGCGGGCTTTACTCGCCAAAGGGCGGAAGCTTTTGATGCGGGGTTTCCCAGCTGGTGAGTGCTGGCGGTTTATGATATTGGCAACAATGGGAGATATGGTGGTGACGAAATTTTGAAGAGTCCGTTTATTTGGTGCCAAAATTTTGGAGGTTGGACACCTGGAATTTGGATACTAAATGCTTGGGTTCCAGAAAATGGTGCTGACATTTTAATGCTAGGGGGAGAGGACTTCAGGTGATGCATGGAGTTTGCACAAAAACAGGATCAGGATCAGAATTATCGAGTAATCATCTTGAAGCATCGACAAATTCTTTATTCCAATAGAGATAGTAGAGACATTTAGCCAGTTGAATTGAGACTTCAACAAAATTATATGACCTTTTCAATTCTTAATTACCATTATTTCTGTTACCGTGTTTCAGAACATTTTTAAAGATTAGCCAACGATTTGTCTAAACTTGTCAGCCTTCATCCTTGACTAAATCGAGTTAAGCCCCGCTGGATTTGGTCGCGTTTCAATATGCATCCAACTTCTGTGTTATTCAACAACCGGATCGTCTCGTTTATAAACTCCTCGGCATTGAACACTTTTAACAATCTCATCAACAAACACCCTTCACAACTGTTACGCAATCCTAAAATCCACTTACCCTATATTCGTCTTTTTTCGACCAAAAAGTCCATAACTATCTTCTTCCTTTTCGATCTAGGCGTTTCTAATTCATCATTCGAAACGTACTCCGAAACGACGATCGCATTAATTTCCCGTTGTAGTCCTCGTTAGACATTCCACGCGTAATTTGGCGCGTTTTAATGCCGCGATTCTTGATAAAGTCGTTTCACCTCGAGGACTTTATCAAGAAGTGAATAAGGAACTGCTCCATTCCGCACGAATTACAAAAATTAGTTTCACTAACTGTCCGCGTTAAAACTCGATAAGTATAAAGCTCCGGGAATAAGTATAACCTTTGTCGCGGAGACAATCCCTCGGAGCGACGATGTAAAAGTGCAAAGAGAGTTTGATTAGTTTTTTATCCCGCGGCCGCGCGCAAGAAGATTCGCGACGATGGAATATACGTACCTTACCGCCACCTCTTTCTCCCTTTTCGCCCCTTCGCTCCAACGACGACTCGGCGCGAGTTCAGGGCTGCCTTCGAGCAACAAGGAATCTATATGGAAATGATTCGCGAACGCTTTCGCCAAGATTGACGGGAAAATGTGCTTGCGGATGCATGCATATAACTCGAAGAAGTTGAGAGATAGCTCTCGACAACGAATGACTACGTTATTCGGCGTTTATTCGTCAAACGGATACGTTATAAATATGTTAGAGTGTTAAGTTTTTTTGTTCCTGCTTTGGTAATCGAATTCCTTTGTTGGAGGTGGAATGATAGTATGTGGGCGGATGTAGTTTTAGGTTCTAGTTCAGTGTTCCGATACACTGAGGGTTACAACAAAATAAGAATTATGAATAAATAGCGTGGCGCCCAACGTGGGCAATTTCAACATATTAAGGATTCTAACCAAAGAAGGGTTTTACCAACATGTGAGCTTTGCTTATATAATGATTTCAACATAACCCTACATATCAGTTACACAAAATGAGATCAGACATCACATGTTGACGATGAACAATTTAAGACAACAAAGCCAACATCGTTGACAAAAAACTGTAGTCATAACCGATTTCGATGGAAAACTCAATATATATGGTCCTGCTTTCCAAAAAAAATCTCCGAGCTAGTTAAAATGACCTTATCTCAAAAGCAGGCTACCCAACGCAATCATCAATGCCCCCAAAAGTAAACAAACATCTTGTAGCGGTTCTAAACGCAGCCAAGCCGAAATCCCCAACCGAATACCGTAACTCGGTCTGTGGCAGACAAATGGCCCCGCTCTATTACCAACCCATCCAAATCTACTTACCAACTCACATAATATGCCGGGCTCCCTCGCGCCAAAGACACGTCATAATTACACGGCTATTCCATTAGCAAAATACAAGTAACCGGACGGTTTGTTTGCGCAAACGAATGTACCACTGCTGGCTCCGCCGAGGAACGATACAGCCGGATTAGGCCATGATTATTTGCCGAGCTGGACGGCGCGCCCTTTGTCACGGTTCGGGGCGTTCAAGGCGACTGTCTAATTGGACTTGCCGCGGCCGGACAATATTTTCGCGGCAAAATTGCGGCGCGCGGCGCAGATTGCGCGGTTTTTGCTCGGGATTTAAAACTTAATGGATCGAGCGAGGATGGTTGTCGCGAGACACGCTGGAGACGCTGGCGCAAATTGTCCTTGAAAGCAGGCGATTTCTGGTGAACGCGGCCAATTTTTTTTTGCGATTTTTTAAAAATAGTCCTGAGTATAAATAGAATATCTAAAAATGTAAACTAAAAGTTAAACTAACTGATTAGATTCTGTATTAACGGGATTAAATATGAAATATTATTCCGTTTATTCGTACAGTGATAAAAATGGACTCATTCATATGCTGAAGCATATGAATGAGTCCATTCAGAAATACAGAAACATTCGTAATAATTAATTAAAATTTAATTTTCAACGTATTATATTTTTTAGTGACGATATACGTATAAATATACCCATACGTATAAATATACCTTGCGGAAACTCGTATAAAAACATATATTATTCTCATACTTCTACCTGCTACTTAATACAGTTGTTTTAGATTACGTTAACTGCATTATGGCAAAATAAATTACGCACGGTATATTCAGATGAATTCTACTGAAAAACTAATTCAACGAACTTTGTTTGCCTTGCTCAAATTTCCGAATATTACCGATATTCAATTGTTTGTTTCGGTTGCATACCAACCTAAACAAACAATTTAACAATTCAATTCAAACTTCACCTTAACATTTTTAGGACCAATGAAAAATGTTTTCTTACTCCCATTTTCTGAAAAAGATTACTGGCTTATTACAACATATAGTATCGAAGCCCACGTTTTGTTAAAACGCTGATATGATTAGAACTTTTATTATGCCGAATCTCTTCATGTTGGGCTCCAATTTTACATTCGTATTTATAATATCGATGAAACTCGCGTTGCATCCCGAATTTAAAGTCCCTAGTAATTCTAAATAATTGTTTCACATTTCCACGGAAATGTTGGAATTGTATGGAAAAACTCCATGAAATTCCGAGATTTGTATGGCAATGTGAAACAATTCTCTAGAATGATTAGGAATACAGGGTTTAAATGCAGTGTTCTGACCATGGGGTCAGAAGCCTGATTATCCTTAACTATCCCTAACTAGTTATCGCCTAACTAGTCAGGAATAGTCCCTGAATATCCCTAAACTAGTTTCGACGTTTCAAAAAATTTTCTCTGATCTCCCAACTCAAAACAAACTGACGTAATGCTATTAAATTGTTTTCCCTCCTACCAATTACTTCACTCAACCCAACTGGCAAAATCTCAAAATCTTCGCATACAACCGAGAAAGAAACTCGGCTCATCGTCGCGAGGGAATCGACAAAAGCGTTTCCATTTGGTGCCACGGGTCTCAAACGACGTTATTCAAAATCAGCCGGGACTTCGGGTTATGGTAATGAGCCGATCGGTGACGAACAGCAAAATCAATTGTAAAACAATTCCGCGCCGTGATTGTACAGTATTTTTGTTCGAATGATTTAACGTCGAATTCATCCGCGACGCAGACGGCTGCCTCAAAGGTGGCGAAATCGGATTTTCAATTTCGTCTTCCGGGTGGCGCTGGAACGCGACCCAAAGCGGATGGAGCGCCGAGTGAATTTCAAGCAGTCGCTGGGAATATTCCGCATGTACGCGGGGGCCGACGCCTTGCGCAACTTGGCTCCTTCGGGGTGAGCTCGCCGTGGAGAAACACGACGGGTCAGCTGCCTCCTCCGCGTCGAACTTGCGAATCGCATTTGCATGGAACAAGTCCACTGCAGTCCGATTTCAGAAAAGTTTTCGCGCCGGCACCACGGCCGACTGATAATCGAATGCGCGCCCGCTGTGTCTTCCCGCGAATAATATTTAAATCGCGAGAATTCGACGGGCAATCAGCATCAGCAACTTTGAATTGAATACTTTTTACTACCATCGAGCCAAATTGTTATTTGATGAATCACTGTATCACTTTAAGGACGTGCACATTTTGTTGAAAAGTGTAGGTCGGTGAAATTCAAAGATAGCGTTTAGAGATACTGAATGGGTTCTGGAAAAAAATTGATTTGTTGATATAAAGGCGAATGGACATAAGGTGTGACGCCTAACAACCTCAACGGTTCCGCAATAGCATGAATCCCAACAAGTTTCAAAAAATTGAGGATGCTAACATAACAGGGGTTTCAGCTGGGTAAGGATTCCTACTTGAAAGCGTTGAACTGGAACCCAGTTTAATGGTTATAACAAAATAATTGATTTTAAAGAACCGAAGTTTCGAGACCCACCATTCTGGTAATTGCCCACCTCATGAAACCGAATTGAGCCCACGGGCAGCAATGGTTATCGGGTAATAAACACTAAGGGAACGGTAGGCAAATATAAATATTGTTGCGCGAGACGATAAGGGCGAACAATTCGGCGGCCCGCGCAGCGTCGTCTTAATTAAGGCAACATCGATTGCTATTATTTCGTCGCGGGTCGATACGCGCCGCCGCGAAATAATTATCTTGCGCCGAGTCATCGCAAAATCGGCTTAAGGCAGGAAGAAGCTCGTGAGATGCAACGCGGCGGCTTCGGCGCAAGGAGGACCCTCAAAGGCCGGCCCTCGGCGGGGTCCAAGTGCACGAGCACCGCGGCTTCTTGTCTCTGCGTTCAAGAGCTCTCGCCATCGCCTCGCGGCATGCAAATATTGACTACCCGCTTTTTCTTGCCCCGGAAGATTACGTCGGACGATCGGTGAGCAGGTCCGTCTGCTTTTTTGCGACCGCTTTGAGTTTTTTTTCCCAACTTAAGGGTTGACAGAAAGCGAAGGAAGTGAGGGGAAAATTCTCAAAGAATCCTGAAGGTATCGAGATTATGTTCTGCACCACAGACCAAGAATCGCGGTCTTTCCCCTCTTCTTTCCACCAAAATAATAAAATGGCGGAAAGAGAGGGGTGGCTGGTAACACGGAGGGGGGGGGGGTGAAACACGATCAAAAAACAATCAGCAATACCGCTGGTGGTTTCATTCGTGCCAATTTGCCGTAAATTGAATTAGTTTCCATTTCCCCAACTCCGACTGGGTGGGAGTGGGGGAAATGGGATGCTAACCCTTATAGCGAACTAAATGGAAAAATCGTTTTTGAGAAAGAAAGAGACCAAAACTTACTCTCTCATTCTTTTTCGACATCCATGAGTGCATTTTAAAATAAAACTCATCTTATCTTCGGACATTTCGGCTTAATTTGTGTTTTATAGTCAGTATCCTTGGTGGCTCGGTTCGCCGAGTCCGGAGCGTACTCGGGCCGAAAACAACGCGATTTCGGTGTAAATTCGGGCTCGCCAGCACCACCGTACATTAAGTGCGCGGGCTCTCGTCGTCGCTCGAAAGCCCGCAGGTCGCATCGAGGGTGCAGACGCATAACAAGCGGGGCTGCGGAGATAAGTGTCTGCAAGAGGATGCAAGTCCGACGCTCTCAGAGCCGACGTTGTTATCGGCTTTCTACTTTTTGCGTCCCGTCCTTCCTCGGTATCGCGGGTCCGAGCACAGACGAACAATTACTCTCGCGATATAATTAATCATAAACCCGTCCTTCATTTTCGCCCACCACCGCCCACCGACAAGGACGAAGACAAATGCGAAAAAATACCCGCGAAGCCGTTTGGATCTGCGTGATGCATAAACGTCCGCGTACAAATCTTCGCGTTTTATTTCGCGATGGTAACTTTCCGCACACTTCTATTTTATCATTAAAATGAAATGCTTCAGGTAGCATCAAATAATAATGGTATTACTTTCCGTTGTACTTGCCCGACGAGAACTTTTTTACGAGTTTTGCGTTACGAAAACTGCATTACGCGGCAGTTTCGTTGTTTCGCAGTTCCTCAGCTGTCCAAGCGTTAGCTCGTCGCCGCTTTTTTCATGAATTTTCGTCTATTTGCCAAGGCGAAAATAAGCGAGTGTGCGCGCACGTATGCACCCTATTCTTGCATAAATCCACTCTCGTTTCGCGTGGGATGTGCGTGAACGCGGCAAAGACAAAGATAGTGATTCAGTGGAGTATTATTCAAAGACGGCGAATAAAGCGAAGAGGTTGTGTTTGGGTCATAAAATGGAATTCAGTTCTGACGCTGTGGAGCGGTTGAAGCCCGTCTTTACCTTTTTGTCGGTATTGGAGGAAAAAGGTACCGACAAATGGACGAGGCCGTTCTTGTTGCATTTCTGAGTGAGAGGAAACGGGAGGAGCAATGTCCCCGAAAAATGTTCCATCGTTAAACACTTTTTTAATTTTAATCCCAAAAACGAAAAAAGGGCCGCAGTTGCAAAGTTTCAAGTTAGTTTCGTCGAGAGACAAGTTGTCGCGTACATTGCACGGAAGTTTGCTTAAAGTTTAAATAATAATTTTCGTATGGAAAAAGTCCATACGAAAATTATTACCTACGTATTACCTCGTAGCCGCACGTTTCGTTGTACTTTTATTCGAGTCGCAAACTCGCGAATAATTAAAGTAAAATATGCATCCTTTGGCGGATCCCGGACGTTTTTATTGTTTATTCATATTTATTATTAGGTGATATTAATACCTTTATCCCGAGTGCGCCGTTTCCAATAAAGAGCTGCTTTTGTTGCAAACAAATAAGTGAATGGCAAAGAAAAACGGATTTGCAACTTCACCCGCGGAAACGTATTATTGCGCCAATTTCATTTTCTGTTAAAGTGCAGTTGGTATAACATAAAGCGCACTAAATGAAATGTTTGAAAAACATAAAAGTTTCGTCTCAACTTTTATGCTTTAAACAATAATAAATTAATTCAACATTCGAACAGTTTAAATGGATTTTTGAAGCATTCGCCATCAGTTATTAACAGATTCTCTCGTCGAATTGCAGCGTTCTAGCAAATTGACTGATCTACGAAAAACCTCTGCAGTTTTCACGCCCCGGAATTCGGTTCAGGCTCTCAATTTAAAATTTCACGGAAACTCGACCTAATCTTCGTCAAGCTCATCTCAACTGAAACAAATTTTCAGCATTCCTAGCGGCAATTAAGACGTGTTTTTCATGCCAGTCTTGACGACTCGGGTCGCAAATGAGAAGCAATCAGCCTCTCAATTACCATAAAAACGTTTACGTCGAAACATCGCAACGCCAGTTCTGGGCCACATTCGGCTAACAAGTATCTCGACTCGCGTTTTCGCGTGCCGCGGTTTTACGCGCGTGGCGTTTAAAGTAAGGTTCGTTACCTCCGTAAGATTTGTTTGTCGAGTGCCAGTTTTTTTCCTTGTCCGCTTTTTCACCGGCCGAGCATCCGTCGTGTGGCTCTAATTAAGCCCGCTTTTTTAACCGAGTAAGATCAAACACACCTCCCACAATAAACTTTAACTCAAGCGCCTCAAAGGGTTGAGATGCGAGGACAAAATTGCATTGGTCTAGGCTCGGCGATTTCGCAAAGGATTCGTTTGGCGTTAAAGTCATATGGGATTATATTCCCTCCCAAAAAATTTAATTCGGGGTCAAGTTTGAGGTTACCTTCGATTAGAAATGACCTTCAATTTGTCTGCGAAAGGGGAAATCGAAAAAAAATACAACGAAAGACGTAAACAATTGAATATATAAACAGAAAAAGAAAACTTCAAGGCCCCTGTTTAATAAAAATGACCTTCAATCGTAAACCATCATACGTAAACAATAAAATACAAACAAAGTCGAGTCTTTGAGGTCATTATTTTGAATGGCCTTGAATCTGTTTCTCCAAAAAAACAATTTGGAAAAAAATATAACAAAAATATGTAAACAGCCACAAAGATGTAAAGTTTATCCCGGACAAGTTCCAAGTAACCTTTAACCCGAAATGACTTTCAACCCATTTCAGGACCAGGAAATGGACTCAAAATTCAAGTCGTCCTTTAGAAACAGGTACCTCAAATTCCCTTGATTCGAGAAACGCCAGAATAGTTAGCTAGTCGGAAGGAGACATTAGAAGAAACAGCATTCGCATTCGGGATCGACAGTTCCGTATCTCCCTAGGCAAAAAGCCGGCCTTATCTCGCTGTTTTTCCCCTCAAAGAGAAAGCAGGTCATTATCGGAGCGCCTAAATGGACGGCGTTGCGCAAAGAAATCGTCCCGCTTGAAATGCGGTCGTTTCGCGATCGAGCGCGCGATCGCTTTTACGGCACGATAATTGACGATTTTTCTCTTTTCGTTCCTCCATTTTTCGCACTCCCACCTGTTCGGCGCGGATCGAATGTTTGACCGAAGTTTCGGTCGACGAAACATTAGCGCGACCGTTCGAAAAGCCGAACGCAGCTGCCACTCGAATTCGCCGAGCACTTTTGGTTTTCATTTACATACCGCGCGCGAATTCAATGACATTTGCAAGTGACCATTGTTAGCGTCTTTGTTGAAAAAACGCGGGCTTGTTAACGTTTTCACGGCAAATATTATTTTTTGTCCAAGTTCAAGGGTCGAAGGGAATTGGAAAGGGTCGATCGACGGATGTTTTTTCCTGGCTCGAGATACTGTCAACGATTCGCGACAAAATTTGACGCTGTGTGGGAAATACTAACGTTCCGATGAAGCAAAATGGGTAAATATAGACCTTTTTTTAAATGAGCTTGAAAAATTAAAAGGTCTATAGTTCTAAACGGCTTTGTGTAAGTTACTAATTTCGTAACAAGACATTCTAGCAAAAGCCTTTTTTTAAATATTTCAGATAATTATTTTAATGACGTTTTAGGACATGACGGAAAAACTCCGTGAGTCAAGACAGGTGGACATGTTTTTACATTAAAATTTTCCAATTGTCATTGTTAATCTCTAAGCTTCGTCCTTATTTTTACCAGCGTTGCCATTCAAAACAATTTCATAGTAACCGAATCCCACAGCTCGAGCTTCATTGCAGTGCAGCGAAGCCCAGTAATTCGGACAATGAAGCGCCGTTTATTGGGGCACAAATTTTCTTTGAAACAGGAATACCTTTGATTGAACCAACACTTTTTACACTGATATTTCCCTCTCTGCTTTCGTTTTGTTGCTTTTTGTTTCCCGTTTGCTTTTTCCCCGGGACTCGAAATGCAACGGAATGACATCGAACGACGATATAACGCGTTTCAAGTATAAAGAGGATACGCCGAACCGATGTAAACGAGCCTCCAATGTATCTAAAGACGAAATATTGAATGAATAATAATCTTGCCCCGTGATTCCCGTGCGATTGGCGGCACACTGGCAAAAGTAATCCATTAATGGACGGCGCGGCGTGCGTTGACACAAGGTATTATGCAGTCAAACAATGTAACTTGAAATTGAACGCGAATCATCGACAATAAAAAGTGTCCTGGTGACTGTATTTAACTTGGATAAGAGTTGTTTCGATGGGTCAAAGAGGTTATGTTGCTTTGAGGATGAAAAAGAGGATTTTCAGAGAAGTTATATATGATTCCAGTTAGAAATGTGCTAACATGGACAACTTTAAAAAAATCTGTATGGAGGTAAAAAGAATCTTGATTGAATTCATCTACAATTGTATCTTTCGATACAATTTTACACCGCTGATTTCAGTTGTAATTCGAAGGAAAAAATTAAAGTTAAGTTTGAAAAATATAGATATCTCAATACCATATTACTGTATTGAGAAATTATTTCAATTATTGATTTCGTTCGAAATTCACCGTAACCCCACATTCTACTACACGAAAATTGCCTTTCTCTGAAGAACCTTTCTCCATTCTCCCACGATAGCTCGAAATTCTAACGAAACTACTCGAAACCGGCACATCTCTCCGATACTACAACCTTTTCCCATACGCGTTTTACCGTCCATTTCACTTGCTCGTTACTCGGCGCTTTTTAAACAATTTTTGCAACATTTCGAAGAATCTCACGACGAAACTTTCGGAACAAGTTCGGGCTGATTCGCTCAGCCATAAAGCATTTTACGAGCGACGCGTACATTATTTTGCTGGGCGGGTGGCTTCTTCCAGGGGTCGCGCGGAAACGTAAACGGATATCGCGCCGTAAACGCGGAACGAGAACCTGTCGATTAAAAGCCCGGGACCCGGGCGTTTTGAGAGTATGACGGCGCGCGTTTTGATGCCTCTTTAATGAAATTAGTCAAACGCGCTAATTACAGTTTTATACGCGATAATGGGCTTTCATTGTCCCGGTTTTACGGCCAATTATTTCTATTGCTCTCGAAATTTGATTAAACGCTCCATCAAACGATTTTCATTAATGTCCCACTCATTCATCGTCATCTTCATTCTTTATTTAGTTAACTTCTAGCAAAAATTTGGCAAAGAAATGATATCTAAGTGTTCAAAATTTTCAACTTTTACATCGATTACCATCACTAGTTAAGAAATTTTTATGAAAATTATTTACTCCCATACCCATCAACTCTAGTAAATTTGCAACCGGGATATTTGTTCAAGGATATTTGTAACCAGGTAAAACTTTATAATATTATATTGTGAAATAAAAGATATATGCTCATTAATTCAGCGTGGCAATTTCATTGTTGTCCTCTTATCCCGATGTAACGGAAGATAGAAAATTTTTGCGCAGTCGGTAGGACATAAACAATAAAAATTAGAGAGCAAAGAAAACAGTTATAGTCAAAAAGAAATCCTAACGAATCAATTAGGTCTACATTTTAGACCTCTTTGGTGGTCTGGAAAGTCGAATTCAATTGTTTGGCAAAACAATATGAAGTTGTTAGGATTAAGAAGCTGAATTTATTCGTGTCGTAAATTTCAGGCAATAACATTTGGGAAAAGGATAATTTCGCGTCTTAATAACTCGGGCCGTAGTCTGGGTATCGTGTGTCATAATTATCTGCAAACGGCTCGATCTGTAACTCAAGCGAAACTCCCTCGGCTGGTTACGATCGCACTTGGAAGTGGCGCGGTGAAGTGGTCTTGCAAGGCCGGTCTTCTAGTAAATTCTAATAAATATAAACAGCCGTTATACCCTTTCGCGTTTCCCGAATATTAAGCGTTATTTATCGCCTCGGGCCACGCCGGTTCTTGCATTAAATTAGTGTATCGGTAGCAATGTCTGTGTATCACGTCGGGGTCACCGCTGCAACGGACGAACGGCATTTTTAGTGCCGGCAATTAGCGGCAAATGGATTATTTCGCAAATTCGGTTGGCTAAGCAGATAAAGCTTTTAAGATAACATCGTTTTTTAGCAATAAGCTTTAGCAATTTTTAATGGGATTTAATACCTATAGCAAAAGAAGTACGAGTACTACTATTCCGTAACTGAAAAAAATTTTGAAAATGGAAATTTAAATCGGCTTAAAATGTCCTCATTAATTTTAACCCATGAGGCATAGTCCAGCAGGTCCGTTGAATTCTTGAAAAATCGTTCTCCAAAATGAAAATAGAATTATCGGTTCGACACGATTTCCACCCGGCATTCGTGTTCGACTGTCAACCGCAAAAGATCATCTATTATTACCTCCACAGACCGATATTTGTCGCGAAATTTGTCTGTCGGAAAATTTTCCCATTTTGGAACTAAAAGTTGCTCGTTTCCTTCGTTCTGCCTCTACGGCGCGACCACCAAAAAAGCATTAGTTTGCAATTCATTAAAATCCAATTTGCGGGAATCGCAGCCTTTACATTCGAGAGGGGTTGCGTTAATTTATTTGCAATCAAAGGAAGTCCTGCGGACAGCCAGAAAAACGCGTTCGGCAAAGGTTCTTCAAAGATGGACGCGCGGCGTCGCGCGTTTTTGAATAATTAAACGGCTCTGTACATGTCGATGGCGAGCGGTTTCAATGTGATATTATCATATTTTCCACGCGCGCATTATTCCTGCATTCATAGCCTTTGTGTTAATAAATATGGATTCGAACGTGGCGCTGACGGCTCAATTTTAAACTTAATCCATTGCGCGCAAAGGCAATGCAATATCAATCTAGCAGTAAATATTTCAGTGTCTAATTCTGCAGAATGAAAAAATGTGCATAAACCACGAAAAAGGACTAAAACGCGGAAAAGGAAACGCGTTTTGAGTATCACTAGGGGAATGAATCGAAAATTTTTGCGAACCGCTTAATTCGTTTATATTTTGCCGAGAGTGGGGCTGACCTATTTGCACATTAAATCCGTGTTTCCTTTGCCGGGATCCTAATCAAAACTTGCGAACTCGATAAAATTTGAATTACTTTTTCAGTCGTTTAATCTACCACGCGATCGGAGGAAAAATTGATTTCGGAGTGGTTTCGAGGGGTTGATGTTTTTTGCTTGTTGCAAAATGTAGATATATTTGTGAAATATAGATATATTTCATAATATTGATACAGATATTAAAGACTTTTAATTTTAGTACGTGTTTTTTTCGATTTCTTGAAGTTGTTAGATTTGTTAAATTATACCGTTTTTTTTTCAAATCGTCTGGCCTATTAAAATCTTCTTCCAAAAATGAGTTGTCACAGTTAGCCGGTACTTTTCTGCAGTCGCAAATCGCGCAAACCACCTCGCGACGTCCCGACGGAACAATAGGTGGCGCCACACTCGAAGTCCGTAAAACAGCCCGACGCCGACTATAAATACGTCCGCAGACAGGCCGACGCGCGAGCCCTCGAAATTTTAATATTTGAGCGATCTAATTCCGGGCTAAGGACGATGAGCGTCCTTGCGTTTCGAGCTCGCTGCAATAATTATAAGCGCTGTAGGTGGCGCGCGCGTTTTCATTTCTGTCCGCGTCGGCGGTCGGCGCGCCGTAACTGCGAATGAAGTCCTTAATCTTAATAAACTTCAGCTTTTCCTCGTTCCGTTTTGTTCCGCAGACCAGCGGTGCCCTTACCCCTTTTCTCGGATTTCCCCTCCGCACCCCGAGGGGTAGACAGATGCTAGAATGGGCAGGTTACATGACTGAGTGGCATAAAAAATTTCGCGAACTTTGATGCGACGATTCTTTTCACTTTTCTCGGGACAAACTTCGAAATCAGTTGGAAAACAGAAGGAAGAATGCTGCTCACTCGACGAAGCGCGAAATTCGTCGATTTCTCTTACTCGAAGTCAGAGACAATAATTGTTGGGGAATTTCGACAGTTTTAGGGTTTAGAAAAATGTGCAATGTTGAAAAAGGTGAAATTAATTCTGGTCTCGAAAAAGGCCAGGGGGCACTTTTTTATCCAAAATTTGTCAGATGGAAATTACAAAACTAAATTTACAAAACATAAGAAAAAGAATTTTGCAAAATTTGCAAGAATTTGCTAAAGATGTTTCTCAAAAAATTAGCAAGAATTTGCTAAAGATGTATTTAGAAAAATATAAATAACTAATTATTAAAGAAAAAAAATGTTTTAATTCAGTAAGTTGTTGAGAGGCAACAAACCCTTGCATCTCAACAGCAAAAAGAATTTTTACCGAAAAATAATGATCTCCTATTTGTCCGCATGCAAGTGTTTCACGTTTCCTCCGGTGAGGAAGAGTCAGGATTTATTAAAACAACTTTGTAATTAGAAAACGGAAGAGTTAGAGAAAGTATTCAGTGAAGTAAGTAAACGTTTAAGGAAACACAGTTATGGAAACGAGCCATGAATGATGTTTTACATTTGCACACGAGCCTCGTTCCAACTGCACCTTCATTTTAGGAGTTACCGCAAAAACTATTTTTCTTTCGTGGAAAAATATTACCGACTGTTTTTAGTCTCTCCATTAGCAACCCTTCCTCCAAGTAAACCACTCGAAACCATAATTCAATTTTTGCGTTTCGATTCGGGGACAACTCGGTCAAAATTTGAAATCGCGTTAGCCGACGTTACGAAAATAGTTCGCAGATGCCGTACTACAATGGAGCTGGAGTTACGTCAAGTTGGAATAATGATTAGGCCAAGATAATGACATGATTAAAATCACTCGGCATAATCTCGTCATCGCCATTATTCCGCCGAAACGACGTTATAATGAGTAGACATTCCTTCCTTCGACTAACCCTCCTCCAAATTAATATTTCGACTTCCTCGCAAAATTATTCATCCACTTCCATTTCCGCAAATTATCATCCCCGAAATAACAAATCTTCTGTAACTCAGGACGGATGAAGTTTCGGATATTAGTTGCTATAATTACAGAAGATACTTCGTCCTCTAATAACTTCATATTGTTTACTGTATATAATTATAGCAATTTCGTTGTTAGTTGAAAGTGCCTTCCATTTTAAAACTTAAATCGATACCATGAGATGTATTTTTTACCAGCCACTAAAACTATCGGAAATTTGTCTACTTCTTTACGATTACATTAGAGTTATTCATGGCCCACTATCCACAACAGACTTTGCTATGAATCCCAGCCATTTTGTTACCCAATTTCTAGCAATATTGCTAGAACATATTCGTATTGTGATTTCGTTTCTATTTGAGAACCCTTCGCTTTTTTCATTGATTCGTTGAATCGGAGTCACACGAGACGCATTCCTAATTAATTCCACCACTTATTACACCGACTCTAATATTCATCATTTTTCGCCGTCGCGTTCCGATAAATCAATGCGGCGACCGGGCGCGCGAATGCAATTTTTTTCAGACACATAATTGGATCCAAGTAATTATTCGTCAAGTGAGCACACACGTGCGCCCGCGGACGATTGATCGGCCTGGATTTCACGCGCGCGTCATTTTTCCCAGGACCGTCGATCCACCCTTTTTCTTCACCGCTCCTTCGGATCCGAATCGCGCAAAGTGCATGAAAAGTTAATCCGGCGAGATCACTCGACGATGAAAGACAGCGTTTTTCGCGTCGTACAATCAATAAATCCTCATTTAATTCATTTTTGGACCACAAAAAAGGTTTTTTCAGCGAAAAACCTTTTCGCAAAAATCAGTATATAGTTTCAATATATTTATTATAAACAATCAAATAAAAAAACATAAATAAGTAATAAACAGTTATTTGCGTATATATTTTGCAAATATATTTTGGACCGTGTAGGATAAGCCGAGCCACTTTGCACATTGATTAAATTTACAAGGACTTTAATATGCAAAAAGTGCAAACTTGTGGCGGAAGGGGCGAGTCGATGAAACGCAGCTGGACGTGGATTAATTTTTAATTAAATTTCATGCGGTCCACTTATTTGTTTCGTTTTATTGTGTGCCGCGCTTTGATCTGATCTAAATGGGATCGCCGCTCGCGAGTCGGCCAGGCTCTTTCGTTCCGGCGAATTTATTCTAGCAGATGTAATCAGTTAGGGACGCGTCCGATTAGGGAGTTTTGTTCGGAGGTAATGAACGTGATTCGGCGTTAGTGGAATCTCGCGGCTGCGAGTTCTTCCACCAAGCGATTCGTTTGGATGTGTTTGTTGGAAGAAAGTGGTAGTAGAGGAGGTTGAAAACCAGGAATGATGCTCAGAAAAAGATTTCGTTTGGGATTTATTATTGCATGTAGATCGAAAAGAACATAATTTAAGAGAAGGACTTTGCTTTGCTAGTGAATTTGCTAATTTTTGCTATCCATTGTAGCCGTGTATGATTTAAAAGGAATGGATGATTTGGAAGGTGATAAAAAAGGGTGACCTTTAGCTGACAAGTTAGATCTTCCAGTTTTGCTATCGTCTGTTGAAGAAGTTTAAAAAAATAACTTTAATTCATACCTTTCCTCTTCATTGCTAGATAAATCCTTCCTTCTTCTAGCTATGCTACATTCATCCCATCAAGGCTTACTGGAAAAATCTGCCAAAATTAATTATTTCTGATTTAAAGCGAGCCCTACCTTTGATGCTTGACCTAATTCAATCATTCCTTTCCCTTTGCTAGAAAATTCCATTTTCCAACCCGGAGTCTTGAAGTTAGCAAACAAATTGCCGCGCTAAATCAAAATCTGCCGTCGTCGTCGCGATTTTACAAGTCGAACGCAATTATTCGGCGCGTTGCGAGCCGGCACCGTCGGCGCAAGTTACTCGGCGACGTCTTTGACTTTGACGGCGTTTCGCGGACCACGCGAAACGCTCCCCGGGGTGAGTGGCGGCGTCGGCGAAGTTAATACGAATGATTAACGCGTATTCATAATTAATGGGCACGGAGCGTCGAACAAGCGCAGCACACGTAACCCACTTATCTCGTAATGGCTTTCGCCTTTGCGCCCGAACGTACGCGAACCCTTTGTCGACGCCGCTGCTCGTCTCCCGGTTGAGAATCGAGCCTAGACACAGCATTCCCGAGAAGGTCGAAACGCGAAGCGAACTTCGCGGCAAGCAGACCGAAAAATCGAAAAGAGGGGTTGGAAAGAGAAACGGTTATTTAAAGTCAGCAGGAATGATGAATTGGGCAATAACACTGGATTCAGTGAGGTTGAACACTGATTTCTGAATGGTTGCCTCTGAAACTTGGCATCTGAAGCTACATCCCACTTCAGTTTTCACTTCAACATGGTTAGCTAGTCGGGTCGTTTTTAGGATTTATTATAAATTCTAGCAATTTTGGTAAATGATTTCTAACAATTTTGCTAGAATTTATGTATGAGTTATGGGCTTGTTTCTACTTCAGAATCTAGCGTGTTGCAACTGAATTCTCAAAACAGTTGTGATTGATTCCGAAATAATTTTCTCACTGATTGTACCGAAATTAACATTCACGATTTCCTGATGTCACGAGAGATTCCTCAATCGGTACGACCTTAAAGGTAATGTTGACTTCGATACTCATTCCAAAGTAAGCTGCCATTCCTCCTTACGCCAGCATATCGTGACACTTTCGCTCATTGCCTATAAAAATGGTTACGTGTCGTGCACGCCAATCAAGAATAGCCTCTAAAAATGTTTTCACCCCTCACATGTATAATGCACTATCCATATCGATTTCAGGATAAATTCTGTCCCGATATTCTTAAAAAAAGTGACCCTGCTACGTTTCGCCACTCATAACTCTCCTCTTCCCTCGTGATATTGAGAAATGAGCTCAATGTCGCCCCAATGCAAATTTTTGGGGAAAAAGCGAGAAAACACAATATGCCGTATCCACCGGCGGCCTATTAATATTTATTCATGCGCGCCACCGTCGAATTCAGCTTCTCCTGCGGCGCCTTATTCGCCTGAAAAATCAAAATCCCAGGCGCGTGTTGACAAAGCAAAGCAGCTACAAAAATAGCGGCCCGATATCGATCCACGCGGGAAATTGAGTTTGCGATCGCGACTCCGACATCGGGAGAAACATTAGGCTTGTCAAGTTTTCGAGCTGACCGTCGAATCGTTGAGGCGGACAAGTTGGGGGAGTTATTATTCCGTTATAGTATTCCAAACATATTTCTTTCGATTTCCCGTCAAATTTTAACAGGGGTACCGTGCAGAGACAAAATCGGACAAATATTTTTCTTTCGATTTTCCGCCAAATTTTGAAAGGGGAGACCCTACCCCAAAATTGAAAAAATTGTTTGCCCGCAAATCAACTTTCAATCAGCCTTCTAATCATGTAAAACTTCATTCTGCTGTTTCCAACTAGTCACTTTCGATAATAATGTCTACGCCATGGCACTATCTAAACCTGTCCTCGATATTTAGTCATCACTTTAAATCAATGACCACTTTTAAAATCAGCCACAATTTTGTAAAGCCAAAATTGAAAACCATCCAACCCAAAAATCACGCTTTCCGTTGCTCTAGACAACGATTTCAATACCTATAGCCCCACACCTATCTCATACATACTCCCCCGTCAGCTCCCAAAAATGCTCCAAATCTACCACCCAATCACTCTACTGATCACCCCCCGTTCGAACTGTCGCAAAAACCCCAGATGAAGTAGCGCTCGACCGGTAAGCGTCGGCCGAAGTACCCTCTCGATCGCGACCTCCGTGGCTTTAGTCCTCCTGTGTCACGTGCACCTTCCGGGGCCCGGCCCCG
>JABFPB010002385.1:0-20345 GCA_022817645.1 Ceratoteleas bidentatus
ATCATTTTACTTGTCTTTGTTTACCTTTGGAGGTTACAATCTTCTGTCCTATTCTACACTACTTAGTCGTGTGTGGCACACAAGTCACTTGTTTGCCAGATTCTCTGTGTAATTATAAATCTGTATTTGATCACAGATTATACAATACACAAAAAATACATCTCTGAATAATGTCTGATCAAAAGAATATTTTTGACATTTAATAAATATTGATTTCATCGAAATAAAGCAATATCAACATTCGCAATAATGTGTCATGCATTCTTGACATATCACCAGTAATAAAATTCAATTAGACACCAGCCAAAAAGACCTTATTGTTTTAAAGTTGATAGTTAAATTGTCACTAATAAAAATTAAAAAGGATGTAATGCTTTCCCATAAAATTTATGACGACATCAACTAGCCTCAAAAGATAAATATCATTCACAGTCACGGAACATATGCAAAGATTAAGTTAAGGGAACTTAATCTTTGATAATAGTGATCACAATAATGCACATTAGGTTTGCTAACACCTTCAGATCTAGAATTACGTGTCTCATGTCAAATAGGACTTGCATGTGTTTTAAAGTATATAAATGTAGTAAATAAATGAAATGCAACAAACAAATTCTATAACCAAATACAAAACTCATTAATGAAATCATTAATTAAATCACGGACTTGCGTAATAAGTTGAAAATCTTGATGATTATAATTTAATGAACATTATTACGACAAACCAGTTCTTTGAATTTTGAATAACTACGACATAAAGAGTAATGTCAACTGCGACAGGAATGAATAAGCCGTTACGGTATGTTGAATAATCATAGTGGACAACATTTGACAGATAACGATATGAGTGCAAACAGCAACTTCATAACTTAGCAAATACTGCATAAGTAAATTCGCAGCATAAATTAACTCATTTCAAAGAGCTGATAATGATCATATGAAAAATGCAAATTTTAATGCAGCTTCATTAATATGGTTCTTAATATTATACCCAAATATAATTAATTTCACGTTTATTATCATTAATTACACTTAAATGTAAGTGTAACAAGTGTTTTGTTAAATATCGCATGGACTAATGAGTCAAGCTAATTAACTTTGGAAACCAAGAGAAAGGGTGTAATGTTTCAAACCGTTTTATATAAAAAAAAACACCAGTAACATAATATCGAAGATATGATAATTTTAATTTCGTCGCGCGACGCTGAATTATAAGGTTTGTTCCGTGTCGGATTTCCACCGGCCACACTACGAAACAATTTTTTTTATTCATCCACGACGATTGAACTAGTATTCAGCGTTTTCTCTCTGCCGGCGATTATCTTGTGCTTCTTGCGTTAAACGGCTTATTTCTTTCCATCGAATAATGCATTCAAATAACTCAATTTCTTGAATTTCTTGAATGTAAATTGATGGGTATTATTCTATGATCTTTTTTTCAACTTTTTAAAAATACATGATTGTGCAAATAAAGTGATAAAGTTTTGTCACTTTATTTGCACTTTTTCTTAATTATCAAAACGTTTTGGAAACTAAATTTGGGTTTTATTTTTCAGTTTCACTGCAAGATATACACATGAGAAAAGCATTTAAGAGCTCAGTGATATTTGATCAGCAAGTAGTATCTAGGGATACGATGCCTACTGCTATGTTGGAGACTTACCAACAATGCGACACACCGCCACCTCTAGACAAGCTCAATATATACAGGTATATTTACTAAAAATAGCTTCCATAAAGGAGAAAAAGGATTTGATCATTATATAATAAATACAACTGACTCCAAAAAGTTTATTTTACATTTTATTGATAAACACTTGCTAATTTTTAGGGAGGATGGCAAAGATGGACTGAAATTTTATACAGATCCAAACTATTTCTTTGATTTGTGGAGTCAAGAAATGCTGAAAGATACGGAAAAGAAGTTACACGACCGAGGAAAGAAGGTGAGAATCGATTCCAAGTACAGTTATACGATACGATTAATGCGAGACTTGAAGTCGGTTAATATAAAGTTGTGATCAAAATACGACACGAATGGTGTAGTGATTTTTTTCGTTTTTTCTCTCTACTATTTTTCTACAAACCTGAATATGAAATTTCAGTTATTCCTTATTGTTTGTCAAAACATGTCGCAAATGAAATTCTTTTTCGCAAATAACTGAAGTCTCAGAAAAACAATGAATTAATATTCATGAAATAATAAAACAAACATACTTCCTCCAAATAATACAATAATGCTAACATCTCAAACTGTCCCTTGGTTATAGACCGAGTCTGAATATGCCGAACCGTTCAGAGAGGCAAGTCGATGGTTTCGATATCTGTAGCACTTTTTTAACAACCATCCCTTATAAGATTTCTTAATGACCGAAGTTTGTCCGCTCATTACCGATCATCATTGTTCCGCGCTCATGCGTACACCTACCAACATCAGTTGAGCTCATCAAATGCGTGTGATGTGACTTTACCATTAATCAAATGAGTTTGCGCTAACATTAGAACTGACTCTAGTTGCTCGCTTTTACAATACCTGTAGTTTGCTAGGACTAGTATAAGGTTTTGCATTTCTTCGATGTTCACCGAAACGTTTTTTCTCACAGTGACTCGACGACGCATTTTCCGACCTTGGTCATGACATGTATAAAAGAAAGAAAGGACAAAGAACAAAATCTTAACGATTCAAAGACTGATTGTCTTCATGCCATCATTTTTATTTCAGATTATATGCATTTACAGTTCAATCGACAACCATTGCCAGGGTCATTGCATTTTATATTGTTCATCCCAGTTTTGTTAATATACATTCTATGTCAATGCACCTAGGCCAGACACAGTATACTGAGCACTTTATCTGTTCCATTATCTACGTATACCCAACATGATCAGATGCTCATTTCCTTGTTAGTTTGTTGAACCGCTCGATTGTAATTTGTACCAAAGAAACGATCACCAACGATTACATTGATACCCTCTCGATACCAATAACAGTTCATCCAGGCGATGCGTTTTTGATAACTAGCCTTGAGTTTTCCAGTCAGCCCATTCCTTCACTTCTCTCTCTTCAGTAAACAAACTCGCCATTGATGTTGTCACTGTAAATATGTTTATGTGATCGTTGTACCATGTAAATATAATTGTCCCACACAAGTATACAAACATCAGGCGAGTTCGATTCCAAATTCCCTTGGAATTGTCTGCAGTTCTACCCCGACAAAGAATTCCTTCATAATAAGCTGCCCCACCAGATGTCGCTAACAACTGCCTGAATTACTGCGTGTGTTTCTGGATGACTGTTGTCCTTGTTTTAATCGATCATTAACAGCTTGCCTGAGACGAGACGTTGCACTAAACGGAGACAAGCGTTTGACACACTGACGACACACCTTTCACATACGAAAAGTTCCGTTCAAAATGTGTCGCGCACCTTGACATAAGCCTCGCTAATCGTGGCGTTTCGCGTATTTCTCTATCTTTAGCCACACAGACCTCGCAACGATGGCAGCAGCGGCGGCAGCGGAGGCGGCGGCGGTGGCGGCGGTGGCGGCGGCGGCAGGCATAAGAAGCGCGTGAGGCAACCGCATAATACGCGGGAGCGACAGCGTCAGCTCGCCGTGGGCCACGGCGAGTACATCATGCCGGCCCAGGGAGTGCAGTACCGAACGCCGCACCACAACATCCCGGACGAGGCTTTGCTGGGCATGGTGCAGATGAACGCGGACCAGCGCCCGCCGAGGCCCAACAGCATCGAGCTCAGGCGAAGCTACCCGACCGAGGAGCAGCAGCTCTACAGTCCGCCAACCTCGGACCACTACAGGTCGATAATCATTCTGATCGAGCCCGAGTGCGGGCGCGAATTTCCAATTTTAGAACCGAAATTCATCATACCGGACCGTTGAATAGAGCGATTGGGATCTGACATGGGGGTGTGGTCTGACAAAATAGCGCCGACAAGTAGAGACATTTGAAGTTTTTTGCATAAAATAACAGATTTATTTGAGCTTGTCAATCCTACAAGTATCTGCATGTAAAGAATTTTCAGTTAATTATAACACGTTTATCGTAAAATTTGAATTCTGAAAATTCGCTGAAAAGTTCTACTTGACTGATACTGCTGGAATAAAATTAAGGTAAAAGTTCTGAACTTTGACAAGTTTAACGCTCTTGACCGACTGATTATCCTGTTTGTCTTCTGCGTCAAAGATCGTTGGTTCAAATCTTAGTTACACGGAAAAAAATTCGGGTAAACCGCTCCTCTTTCGACGGGCGACTCGTTCGCCCGACATGAGGGTGAACGGTTCACCAGAAATGGTGATCCGCGCTCCCGCTGCGGGCGTGCCGTTCACCCACTTTTCGGGTGAGCAGTTCACCTATAGAATGGTGAGCAGTTTTCCTACATGGGTGAACGGTTCGCCCAAAATTTTTTCCGTGTATGACAAGGAAATTTGTTCAACTGATAGGTAGAACTACTTTTTCCTATTTGTCCTTGGAACTGTTAAGAATAATTCAAATTGAATGTAGACATTGTATACTTTCTCCCGTCACTGGGGTTTTTCTTCTATTATCTCTCACCAGGGGTAGTATATGACTTTGAATCATATGTTATCTCGCTGTGAACTTATTATGAATTTCAATGTTGACTGGGTTCGCGCATATTTCAGGGACGCATATCTGTGAAACGATAATGTGTGCCCTTGTTTGTACTTGGTTTAAATAGATCCCTTTTAGATCTGTTTAAAATGATGAGTAAAAGAAAGATAGAAACGCAGTACTCATTATACCTCAAATAAAGACAGCTCATAATAATCATAAAGGATGTAATAAGTATACTGGAGAAACTTTTTTTTAATTTAATTGCATTTAATTAAACTACAAATATGGAACTTATTTTCTACATCAAATTTCGTTTACAAAAATTGCAATATTTGTTCCATTTTGATTCCATTTTGTTCCCGAGTCAGACACTAATAGAATGCTAATCTCAAAATTATAAATTAATCATTATTTATACACTAGAGTCTACAAATGTAGGCCATTGCATCATTATTATAGAAAATAAACTTAATTAATTAACAGCTGTGCATTGAGCTATTTCGGAAGCTAGCGGAACATAAAAAAGTTTGATATGGAATGAACAAAGATAACTGAGGGGCTTTATCTCTTTATTTCGTGTCTTCATTTCAATTGAATGTCCTTGTAATGGTGTCTGGATTTGCCGATGCAGCTGATTGCTCAATCGGATAAGGGGATTTAATAGATGTGTTAAAGGGGTGGGTATTAAACGTCATGTTTATGACGAAAACAAGTTCTGCATATTTGATTCATTTTTCTCTTTCTAGTTATACAAAACAATTATCTTAGTTGTTCAAGTGGTCGATTAATTGCAATAATTTCATTACAAAAAATAACAATCTTAATGGGAACATCTTGTTTCCCATCGATGCTGGATTTTTGTCAAACCATATCACCTCAAAGCTATTTCGATGGTTCTTAAGGAGGAGAGCTAATTTCAAAATATAGGCCCTCATTCATTGATATCTCGAAATTGGTTTTCTTTCTTAAAAACTACTGAATACTTTTGTTTATACGCCCTGTAAATCTAAGAATGGTTCCCTTTTGGAGAATTCTTAAAACATGTAATAAAACTGAATTTTTGTTGCAAATTTGGGATGCAGATCGGCGGCGTACGCGGTTCAGCAACAGCAGCAACAACAGCAGCAAGTGTATGACGACGGTTTGTACAGTTCGCATTATGCACTTGGTCAGGGACAGTTAGGTAGCGAGACATACCAGAGCAGTCCTGGTGGTGGTCAAAGCACCCCAAGTCGAACGGGTGGCAGCAGGGGCAGTAGGCCGTCGCAACCGCCCCCGGCGCCCCCGAGCAATGCATCTAGTAATTCGCCGTCGACCGTCACGTCGGCTAATAATACGCCGACGAGAGGTAGATCTTTGACCGCGGGAAGGGACAACCTTCCGCCCCCACCCCCACCACCTGGCGAAACAATGTCTCCTCCATCCATCAACGGTACTTACACACGTCCTTTTTTATCTTTCGTTTTATCCAAAGCTGAGAAAACGACCATAAACAAACAAACTCGCACAGAAGGATCGGTTCAACAAGATCAGTTGGTCTTCTTTCTATTGCAATAGACATTTTTTAAGTGCCAGTAATTTTTTTGTTTGTTTGATAACATATAAATATGCAATATATAATAGAATATAAGATATATAGTTTATAAATTCTCAATTATAAATCTCAATAATTTAACGCAAAATATACTAATGCATTAGAAATATATACAGTAAAGTACTATTCAGACATAGTCATGAAGATAGATTTCTTTACCATCCAATGCATGTTACGTCATTAGCTTGAATGGCTTTAATATTTTGGAATTAGAAAATAGTGATTTGTTTACATTTCTGTTTGGTAAAATGAAGTGGATATGGACTATGAATGAGTATTACAAATCCAAAAATGAGATAGGAAGTGGTTCTTTATTCATATTATTTTGAAATATTATTTCAAATGAAGCAAAACTTGTACATAAAATGCAAATTTAACATTATTATAAAATGAAAGGATTCACTTGGTTAAAAAAACATTTAATTTGTTTTTCTTTACTGTTACAAATATAGTTAAGTTAGAAAAGTCGATCAACTTAAGCAATTAAATATGATTTGTTGAAAGTATTTTGACAAAATATGTTATGCAAAATACAATAACGGGCACATTTTCCAAGCGTTTTCTCAGCTAATTTTATGTTTAATTTTATTCCCATGTCTTTTGTTTCGTTCATTTTATGTTCTTTTATGCCCTTTGTTTGTCGTTTCTGTTGTTTCTGTTTCCTATTTAGACTTTTATGTTTCTTCCTTTTTTCCTTATTGTTTCTTATAACATCTGCACACGGATCAGAAAGGTTAGATCTTAGATATTAAGAATAATTATAAACAACATGGGTTTTTATTTAAACAAGGGTTAAACATCAGGTGTTTTCTGTCCATCAATGCTGTGGGTTCGTTTGGTTGGATTTATTTCTTTTTTATACCTCTCTTTATTTTATTACATGATGTGACATAAAACACCTGACACTCTTGATTGGATGGTGCCAATTTTCTAAATTGTTATCACATTTCAAATTGCTAGAATAATTAAGTGTTATTTCCATACTTTGAAATGTTTTAATGTAATTTGTATAAATATCTGAAAAATATTTTGGAAGTCAGAATAACAAGAGGATAAGACTAAGGAATATTAAATTTTGTAAATACACATTCCTTTGTTTCCCTAACCTATAGTAGGCACAAGTAGTCTCCTTAACACATTTTTCCAACTTTGGGCACCGTTGGTACATTATGTATTATTTAACAACAAATCTAAGAACTGTATTATCCTTCTTTCTCAAAGTATTCTTAAAGCTAATATACATGTCTTTTAAAGAGTTTCTTTATCACACTGAGAAGATAGTATAGTGAACCCAATAATGCACCTTAATAGTGTATATATTAAAGTCGTATAATCATTGTAGACACAAGCTAAAGTGTGCAGCATTACTGTAAAAATAGTATTTATCGTACCAAGGGCGCAAAGAAAAGAATGAGCGGTAAAGTGGCCCGCGGGCGCAAAATACAATTTTGCACCCGTGGGCCTTTTTTCTGTCTGTTCAATTTTTCGCCCGGTCATTTTCCTCCCGAGGGCGGAAGAGAACCGCATTTTCATAATAAAAACTAATTGTCATGTGATTTGTTCATCAAATACTGTTCTTTCGTGAGATAATTCACCATTGGAACATCGTAAAAGTTTATGTTTGTGTTTATCTTTATGTTTATGTTAATGTTTCAACAACACCATTTTTTTACATCATTCTCTTTACACCTCTAAATCGTTTAACTTTTCCAAGGGAAAAATGCCTACATCTGGGATCACTAAACAGTCCCCTCTTTCCAAAAATTCATTATTTGTCCACAATGTTTCACATTTCTTTCCATTTCCACCACTTTTACTTCTAGTAAAGAAACTCGTCAACAGTCAGCCCAACACTGCAACAAAGTTGTTCTAGCACATTTAGGATGTGGCAATATTGAAAATCGCACTGGTCCAGTCCCCCAGCACAAGGCCAGCACAAAAACGAGACAAACAAAAGATGTGTGTTGCGACGTCAGCCTCGCTTTTTCCCTGTCCTGCTACGTGTTCACTTTTGCAGGCTCGATACCGTCACACTTGCTCGGCCGGAACGGCAGCCGCGCGAACAGTCCGCTGCCCAACAACCAGGCCAGCGTCAACATAAACATGCAGATGATGATGACGACGATCGCGGTGTCCGGCAGCCTGGTGAGCAACGCCAGCAACACCCCTGCCGGTGGCGTACTGTACAACAACCAACATGGCATGGATGAAACCGACCCGGCGGTGCCGCAGGATTTGCCGCCGCCCCCGCCGACCCCCGACCCGACCCCCCCGCGACCCATCTCCCCGGCCTGCAGCATACCGCCGCCGCCCCCGCCCCCGCCACCGCCGCCGGTCGCTCTGTCTAATGGACCGCCAGCGCCCTCTGTGGCCCCGCTGACTAACGGCGACATCGCCAAGATGATCGTCAACAATCCGCCGAAGCTTAAGCCGCTTAAGAGCATTGTGGACGGACAGCTCAGGAAGGCAGCGAACCCGAACATCCCTCTGGTGGACCCGAGGAACGATCTGCTCAAGGCCATCCGAGATGGTGGGTTTCAGACTAGAATGCGAAGACGGTTAGGTTAAGGAACGACGACAGCGCCATCTCGATTGGACGCTTTGGGCTGGAAGAGGATTTTAGTTGGATCCATCGAGGGGTGTATGTTTATAAGCTTTCAAGAGTAAAGTGTCAAGAGATAGTGAATGCACGTGGCAAACCGTTCGGTAAAAATAGCATTTTTTGTTTTAATCAGAATAGAATAAAAGAGTTTTTAACAGATGGATTAATGCCATTTGTTTAGCTTTTGTGAATTTGTGTTACAAAAAAGCTATCTATAGAAAACAATATTTTATGTTAATATTTAATATTTGTTTGAATTAAACAAACTTATGCCATTTTAAACGTTTAATAAATACCTTTTATTATTTCACACATAGGATATTTTTACCAATGATTAAATACATAACTTTAGTTAGTTTCGCATTCAAATTTAACAAATTTAACAGTGAATTTTGTAATAATTTTAAATTTACGAGCCTTTAGTATTGTACTCTATGTTTGTAAATTTACAAACATAGATATCTTGTAACTTACATTGAAAAATTGAATAATTAATATTTTATTCAAGTTGCGTTTAACTAAGTTCTACTTGAAAAATGTGGAAGTGATTACATCTTTTATTTACTTATTCGTCAAATTTGAAGCTCCAAGTATATCCCTTGATGGTTTGGCCACCTTAAATCTGATTTTGGTGAATTTTTCTCTTGTTGGCAAAATCAATGAAAAGATAAATAAAAGATTACGAAATTATCGTATAACTATACTTGTTACGTATCATCAATTGTCATTTTCTCCATGAAATAGGCGTTTATACCGCCTATTTCATGGCGGTATAAAAAAAAAGAAAAATAGGAAAGATTAATCAGCTTCAAGTTATGGGATCAGTTAGAGAAATGAGACATGTTTAGATTGATGAAAAGTGTTTATTGTTTGCTGTACATATCTTTCCTTTCTTGCATTTTTATTTCATTGAGAAATCGGCTATACATTTTCGTTATGCAAACTGAATACCTGTTTAACCCATTCCCTGTTATAAGGATTCAGGAGGATGCAAATCGTATTCTCAATTTTTAATTTTTAATTTATATAAAGATAAGAATTAGAAAGACCAATAATGAGAACAGCAATTAATACTATTTTTTGTTATACTGTAGGAATTAAAGATTTTCCAAGTGTATCAAAGCATATCTAACCAGGATACTGTGCCTCTAAAACTGTATCTCTATCTCTGTGTGTCTCTGTGTCTCAATTAATAGTGTGCTGCCTAATTTTTGTACTACAACTTTTAAGGCAAACGTCCTCAACCGTGTAAGGTATTTGCACTCTATCATTTCAATAAACCTTTCATCAGTTGATCAAGGTCGAAACCAATGTTAAGGCAACATGATTTCGATCCATTTTCCTGATAAAGGGTTATACTGCTTACTACGAGTAACTGCGAAACTGTTGATATGAAAAGTTGAATGAGTTTTATTCTGCTTCTTTCTTTTCATGTCTCATGACTTTAACACACCTATACTTAACACTTTGCATCTAAACAACAATCTTCTCTATTTTACATATATTTACTAAAACAGCCCATGTTACATTTTAAGGGGGACACCAAATTTGAATAATAATTTCAGTTTAATTTGCTATCTTTAACAATTATTTCTTTACAAATGATACTATTGTCTATTTATAAAATTACTGTCAAAAGTAATGCGAACAATATAGTAATGCATTATTTGTATTAACAGGTATAAAACTGCGCAAAGTCGAGAAGATCGAACAGAAAGAGGTCGAGCGAGTGAACGCCCTTAATGATGTAGCGTCCATCCTTGCTCGGCGCGTTGCCGTCGAGTTCAGTGACAGCGACTCCGCCTCTGAGAGTGAATGCGACAGCGAGGGTTGGGGTGAGCAAGATACCACGAACGTCGCGTGACCGACGATCAACAACAATCCGCTACCCTCAACCGTCACTACCTCCTAAAATCACCGAGACGACTTCCCCGAGGCAAAAAAACATTGCCAAACAACCGACACGCGGGTCATTTCTTCAAAAATGATTCTTTTTGTTCTCAGGGAAAAATTTTTCGTTTCAACAAAACGTGGAACAAACAAACGATGAAACATGCGGGTTGCCGAGGTAGTCAACCCTTTCAACACAACGAGCTTTCTTGTTTATCTGTCCATTTTTTCAAAGACGATTAGAAGAAGAAGAAGAAGAAGATGCAGAAGATGAAGCAATAAGAAAGAGGAAGAAGAGAAGAGCTGGAAAGCGGTATAAACGCGAAACGAAAGCTTTCAACATGTTTTACCAAAAGGAAGTTGGAATGAATGCGAGACAAGGAAAGTACGTAGACCAAAGTTTTGCTTGTTTAGAGCCGCTTTTCGATAATCCGCGAACGATAATCACCGAGGAGACGGTATCTGCTTTGGCGGCATAAAAGTTGAACTGGGTCACTCCGGTCAGCAGATGACACGATCCTTCGTCTTCTATCAACGGACTGTGTAATCGGTGCGACTGCAAACATTTTCGTAGCAAATTTGTATAGCGATGTTTGGGATGTTTGGTAGGTCCCGACGCCTTTGTCGCATTGCTCATCGAATGTTTATAGAAATACTAGCGGAAGACTCGAGTACGTCAGTGAAGCAAGGATCAGGATTTTGTAACAGTTGTTCGATTCGTTTATCTACTTTTCTCCAGTACATTCCACTGCGCATTCAAAACTTGCTCACTTGCGTGCATTCATTCCGTTATTTTTATACACATTTGTCATCATGTTTGACAGACAGCTTTGTGTTTCTAAGTATGATACAATGTCATAGTCAGTCACACATTACCGGACATGTCACACAATAAACAATTCATTTTATAAGTCGCGATTCACAGCATTATAAGATCAAACTGTCCACAATTTTCTACATCTATGGGAGAGAGCAAGAGAGTCACACAAAGCTAGCGATTTTTTAAGATAAAAAGCAACTGCGCAGATTTTATCACTGACAAAGCAATTTCCGTTTGTGTTATATAATTGTAATATTCAAATTGTAACGGTCGTTACTAATTCCAGTTTAATGGAGAAGAAATTTGAAACTCTGTTAAATCGTTCAGTTGTTTATGTGTACTATATTTTTAAATCATCTGACATTTGTGTATCAAATTTTAAATTATATTGTCAAACATAAATTCTCAGTTGCTTTGCATGATTCCTGGTAATGTAATTTGTTCAACATTTGAAATATGTGTTCTATGAGTTATGTACAAAGCTGAGCAAATGTGGTGTTAGGTTTTGCAATTATTTTACTTCTATTCTTTTTACATTAATTTTAACGTGTTCAGCAACTTTTTGTCTTTTTATTTATTTCTGTTTCTGGCTATACATCAGAGCATTTATTCTAACTGTTGTGAAACTTGTCCATGCTGTGTCATCATTTTTTCTTAGTTACATGTAACAATTTTTCAAGTTATAGCTTATGATTCTGCTTCATTTATCAAATCATTTTATCCTTTGTCGCTGCCTTTTTACGACCTACGATATGTTTGCAATTTTTTAAATCTGACTGCAATTTTTGTATTAAAAAGATTCATACCTAATATTGTATTTTTAATAGGGTTAACAAATGAACTTTTCACTATTTATATATTTCTTGAGGTAATTTTTAATATGTTCTGTATAAAATCAGACAAACTGTTTATTTGTTCATTCGGTTCTTAACTAGTATGAATTAACAAAAAATGTTGTTAAATGTCTAAATAATAATAAAATAATTGCCTTTGAATATTTTAAGGAATTCAGAGTTTAATTGGGATACTTTTAATACTATTTACATATTTTATATGAATTTCCTTTTAATTCTGAACTGATTGTAAAAATGAACTGCTTTGTGTGATTTTATACATATTACTGTAGAAAATATTTGAAGAAATGTTTGACAATTCAAAAGTTCATTTGACAAGCCTAATTTGATTGGCACTTGCTTTCAAGCTCCAATTTTCCATGCTCTATTGTCTCAACCATATCTGTTATATATACTTGATGCAATATATATTATTGCGTTTGAAACCGTCGTTGTTAGGCACTACAAATTTTCAAGTTCACAGCTGAGCTCCAACTTTTTGCGTGGTGACAAAAGAATAATGCGTGAATGAAACTGAAAATGCTTTTACAATTTTATAATTGTAATAGAGAATTGACGAGTTTAAATGGTGAACTGAAAATGGGAGAGTACGATGATCACATGAAGGTTTCTAAGGTTGTGAGATTGAGATTAATATTTTTTATTTTTATAAATTAGGAATCAATATGTTTAGCACTTTTCTTTTCATGACAGCACTAAGATCATTTTGCATTAATAAATAATGGTAATTGGTAATATGCATTTTAGTAAAAACTAACCATTGTTTCATATATACTGTAACGTGGTAATTTGTTTTGACTTTGACTAAATGACAGGAAAGTCTAAAGCGAGCTTTTTTTTGGCTTCTCGTTCTTTGTTATCTTTTTTTCTTATTTATTTTTCTACAATTTCAAAAAAAAGAAAAAAAGCTCGCTTTAGATTTTCCTGCCGTTCAGTCAAAGTCAAAACAAATTACCACGTTACAATACTGTTCCATTAAACTTCAAATGTGCACTATTCACCATTTCGGCTGTTCAATTTTCCGCTGCACTTTAAATATTACATTAAACTCGATTTGCAATATTAAAAAAGCGTCTTTGTAAAATATTTTACACATATTCCACCGTTTGATATTAGCGCGATATTAGCATATAAGGTGTCAAAACCTCAAGCAAAATTCAACTATTCCATCTTTAAGGTACTTTAATTAATTTATAAATATCGCAATAAACCGAATCCCGCAGATGCGTATGGTACGTAGTATAATATTTAAGAAATGCTCTTGGAGATGCCGCATAAACATTTGTAGGCTCAACTTTTCTACTCCTACTACCCTATTCGCCATTCATCCGCAAACACTTTGATTTTCCACTGAATTCGAAGTGCCTTTCAACTATTTCAAGTGAAACGAATTCCCATGTTAAGAAACAATGGACAGTATTTCTGAAATCTTTATCTTTTTTGACTGTAAAAGCAAAAACATGAAGCGCAACAACATTGCATTGTACCTATGAATAGGACATAGATCATATTCATATTTAATACAAGCAAACTAGGACTACACTAAATCAATAACTAATTAACTCCGGATAAACGATACCGAAACTAACTAACTAATTGTAAGGTGGATAAAAATCGCAATCTCGGCGAATTATATGATTCGGTTAGAATTGATTATGAGTGATTCGGTTGTATGTGTATGTAAACATACAAAGCGTCGACTATACGAAACGCATAGATGTAGAGACCGAATGTCACGCGAAGCATATAAAAAATAACATTGAGGAAGCGAAATAAGATAACAAAATTTTTTCAGCGTTGTTTACTTCGTCTTACTGATTGTGTTGTGAACGCGTAATTCTGCTTATGCACCGAAATCAGTTTGGTTCGACTTGAATTTCGAGTTGTGTAAAAAGCGCCAAAGAGGCATATATTTATGAACCCTGCGTTGACTTTGCTTTCCGTGAATTAATCTAAAATGTACTATGTCTTAACGAGTGCGGAAACGATCGAGAGTGAGAGGAGTGGTTCTGGCATGATAAACGAACAAGTAAACGATTTAAGTAAATAATTCAATCACTGAAAATGTATTCAGTGTGGATTCAGTAAAGTTCCGGTACTATCGCCGGAAAATTGATGTTGAACTGGGTGTTGAAAATGGATGTTGGAAATGGAAATTACACAACCAGAAGTTGTGTAATTTTACAGATGAATCTGTAATAGTTTACAGATTCGTCTGTAAACTTTCAGAAAGTGTTGTGATTTCACAGAAAATGTTCTGTAACATTATTCATCTATAAAAGTGACAACTATTTAATCACCAAATTGACTAATTAAAAATAAAGTATTTAAGTGAATGAAACACGATAAAATCGGTTCAGTATGCCTGGTCTTTATCTTTGAAATACTCGATCGCGCCATTTGTCGACCGAAACAGTTGACTGATTAAATGTTTGTTTATTATTCGTTAAATCCACTGCAATCAACTGCAATGGTTAACCTCAGTCAGGCAGTCGCAGAATAACTGTAATTGAACAATATATATGTCAAATTACAGAATGAGGTACTGCGAAAGTACAACTGTTCTGCGAAAGTACAATTTGATTGTAATTTTACGGCTGTAGTGCCGGAATTTTACAGAACATATTTTCAGTGATGACAAAAGCTAATTTATGCAAGAACATTGACGCTGTGTCGCGCCGTTGATCCTCGGCATACTTTCGCAAGTTATTCGATACTCAAACACGATTCTCTGTTCCATTGGGTCCTGTAAATATTCGTTTGGTCTGATCGCAAATTAATTTATTCGCGTTTGTAAATAATGTGCGAAATTACGCCGACGATTGTTCACGCGAGCGCGACTCGTATGTAAAAATTATATATATACATATTCTTAAATATAAGTATTATTTTGTATGGTATTAAGCGAACTTAATATCTGAAACTTTTATGCAATGATTAAATATGTGTATATGGATGGGGAGCAAACTCTATAACTATTGCAATTATACTTGTTTATATGTACACACATTTTTACAGAGGACATGGAATTTGTTCTTCGCTTGTATACATATATAAACAATAATTGCATAATTGTCTCACATATATATAATTTATATAAATATGAATATAAATATAATTATATATGACATTTATTAAACTCGAAAGGAGAAGACGTTAGCTTTAGATACATTTTCGCCAATTACTTGACAGTATTTATTACGAATTTTATGAGACAAAAATGGAGAATTATAAACATTATTGAGCAGATATTGAGGGGATGATGGTGAACAATAATTGTTTAACAGTGGGAAACCGTGACTTTTGCGCTAATGCCCATATGGGGTTCCGTAATCGTAGAATCTGTGTAAGATCGTTACATATATGTTTGTATCGAACTAGATCAGTGTATTCAACAAGTCATCAAGTGCTTCTCGTATGAAAATAAACTTGTATAGAAGCGAATCTGGAATTGAGTTTATTGTCAGCCGTTCCGTTTTTCTTGATAGTTTTCGATTTCACGGCGCAACCTGGGAAAAAAGGCGTGACTGCGTATGATTTTTCGTTCGCCGTCCCCGGCGTCCGGCATTAATTATACGTCCGGTAATTGTAGAAAGTTACGGCGATGGAAAATGAACTTCCTTTTTATGCGACCAGGCGTTTCAAGGGGGCGGTGCTGCCGTTTTAAGCCGTTTAATGTCGATATCTCAAATCTGTCAGGTATTTTGTTATATGATATAAAATAAGGTACGCAAACACGATCTTATGTATAAACATGTCCTCTTAAAATAAGAATATTATCCTTAATTTTAGAAGAATATTCTTATTATAAGAGGAATCCTCTTATAACCGGATTTCTACACGGGGAGAACAAATGCCAACAACAATCTTGGTCTAGAACGGTAATTGAAATTCGCTGTTGAGACATCAGTACATTTCTTTTGAACCAACAGAATGTGTTCAAAAACAAGCTCGATGTAGAGCGTGCAATGTTGAAACAAAAGCAGATCGCCCTTGGTTAAAAAACAGACACTGTTGTTTAAAAAATTTGACTTCTAATACACGGTTGCTGTTGATTTTATGCCATTTTTTCTCTAATTTGGAAAATATACACTTATGTGCACTATAAATGAATTCATTCAGTCGTTTACTTTAAATTAAACAAAACAAATATATTTGGCACCTCATATTGATTATTAATAATAAATAAAAAACAGCATTCTTTTAATATAAAAATTGAAGTCATAAGTTTTAGTAACATAATTAATTTCCAATCCTGCAATAGTTTAAATCAATAATTAAAATTTCAAGAAGTAATCCTTATTTACACAAATGAACTTTCTCTGCACTATACCGAAAATGTCACTTTTTGTACTGTTTAAAGAAATGTCCACTGGTTCAGTACTTGCAAGTCCTTCAAACTTATTCAAAGTTTCCACATTATGTAATTTGTTATTATAAGTTATAATAAGTTATTTGAAGATAAATTTGCCAGCCATTTAATATCAAATTGTTACACCTTCTAACCCCGGGACTTTTGCTACACTTTGCGAGTATTTGTACATATTCTACACGCAGCATCACATATGATCCACAATTGATTGTTGTGTAAACCGAAAGCAGCAAAGCCAAATTATAGACAGAAAATAATCGCATGTATAGAGCGCCGGAGCACAAGTGTTCCGCGTGGACTCGCTGAAATAATTTGGCGTGCAACTTGAATTGACAAGTACTCGCGCGCGCGCGAGAGAGAGGGAGAGAGAGGAACGATACGAGTGACAGATTTGATGCAGAGCAGCACGCGAAAGAGAGCACTCATACATATATTCATAAACTCGTGGTCTGTGTTATAAATGAAAAACGCACTTGGAGAGTACTTAGCGATCGCCGCTCGAGTCGCGCGGACGTTTCCGATATCGATTTTATTCGGACGTTCGCGAATTTCGCGACGAAATTCGTTCGGTTGAAGGCGACACGGGCGCCGAATTGGTGTTGTTATTATTGTTCGCTTTGCAACTTGCCGTTTATTTGGTATCGTTCGGCGCTGTCGGCTTAGGACTCGGCCCTTGGACAATGACGTTTTTCAAGAAATTGAAATTCACGAGGCATAAAAGTAAGTGGCTCTTGGCGACAATTGCATTCCGCGCTTTGTTTCGAGTCGAAACTCGAAGAGTTTGCCGATGTATTTGCGCATTAAACGGATGCAACAAAAGTGATTATAAATAGCTCGAATATCTTCGCGGTTTAATAAGATTGAGTTGACCCTAAAATTAGTCAACAGGTCAAGTGCAATTGCGTTATTATACGCGGTATTAGATTTCACAGCAGTGTTATTGACAATTCAAATGCACGCGGCTTTAATTCGTTGGTAAAAATGATTTTGTACACAAGATTCCGAGGAGTTCGTAAATCGAGTTGAGGCGTTACACAATTGTATTGTAATTAAGAAAAATTCCTATGGAAATCACTATTGTTACTGATATTTCTTATTCTAAATTTGAGGAAACTGAATCATTTGCAACGTTTTGAGCTTCATATTGTTGTATTTTAGCATTTGAATAGAGGAATTTTCTGACAAATCTATTTTTGACAATTTATTAGGAAACACACTGAGAATACAATATTGTACGATATAGATCGGCCAATTTTGGCGGCATTTGATTGAATGATACACATGTATCGGGTTATCTTATTGGTTCAACTGCTTACAATACGATATCCTGCAATTAAAATATATTGTTGAGCTTACAATTCATATTGTTCTGCTTATATGATTTCCTCAGTTTCGTATTTAAAATAGAAAACGTAAATTTTACAATCATAAATCATTTCGAATTCGATTAATTTATCAAGTACATCAAATAATGAATGATTAAATTATTTTCTAATTATAATCATAAAATAATAATGAAACTAAAAACTTGTTGCTTTCTCGTGATATGTTTCTTAAAGTTTAATTTGTTAATTTAGTAACATGTTTTTAACCCTATCTCAGCTTCTTGAAAATTGTGTAACTGATTGTGATACATTCCTCGTTATAAATATTGACACTGAGAAAGTTTAGCAGAGCAATTTTATTTGGAAACCTCAGAAAAGTTAAATATCCCTATAAGAAAAATATGTTCTAACATACCATTCTTCATTATTTGCACAAATATTGTCTAATGCTCCATTTGAGTTGTTAGATTATATTTAGTCAATTGATTGCTGCAAATATTGCGCAAATATTGTCCAATTTTTCTGATTGGAATACAAATTCTGTTTCGGTAAAATGTGCTGATTATATTGATTCGAGGATCAAATCATTCTTAGTGATTCTTACATCAGCCAAGTGCAAAGCCATAATTATCCCTACTCTATAAACTGACATAAAATTAAGGCAACTACGAAAGCCCCGAGGACTATCGGTGTCGCGTTTAACTCTTTCACTTTGAGTTCCGTCGCATGCTTTTCCATCGCGAGAAGGAATCATTACTGCTGCAGATTCTAGAGTTGCATCACTTGTCATTGATCTTTTACTCGGTGTCAAGATTAATTCGATTGATCCCGTAATCTCCTCCCTCCCATTTGTCTGTTTTCCTGGATCAAGTGATTTTAGGATGTTGTTTGGTTCATACGTAACAGATGACAAAATTTACTTGTCGAGTCGTGTGCTAGTTATTTTTATAATATCTTTTCGTACGATACTGCACATTTATCAATCGAAAAAAATGATAACCTTCTTTTAAACAAGATTGATCAATTAAACAGTAATTCATAAATGTTAAATAATGACAGCCGAGCAAGGTATACTTGATTCGAAGGTTTGATTTTTTGTGCGCTCGTTCAAGCATATTTTTTCATTAAGCACTTTAAACTGCGATTATGAATTATTTTGCCTCAAGAATAGTTTTAGTTACAAAAAACAAAATTCCTCGTTCAGAAAATTCCTACAAATTTCTGAACGAAGCAAGGCTTTTAGGGGTGATCCATAAATGATGTCACGCACCTCAGGGGGGGAGGGAGGTCAGTGATGTGTGACAGTTTGTGACATGAGGGTAGAGGGGGTTCTGACAAAGTGTGACGCCACGTTCAGACACGTCATCGTATCTTGTGAGAATGGGTTGATGGAATGGGTTGTGGAAGAAATGGAAATGATAGAAAATTTTGATATTCCAACTGATATGGAAAACATAATTCCATGTGTTCAACAGATTGGTGCTTGGTTAAGATCACCGTGGAGCACTCAAAACTAAGCTAACACTAAGAAGTTATTGGACTGATTATTACAAAGAAGATTAATATTATTTTTGTTATTAAAAGATAATAAAAGATTTATGATGAAGATTAAATCTACCCTATATTATAAAGCAATATCGCCGCCACTGCCGTGCTAGATCAGGTCTTCCCCCTCCCCTCCCCCTCCAGTGCGAATGTTAAGTAAACATAAGTAAGTTCACATAAGTAAACCACACTGAAAAAAATTAGAGTAAGAACAACTCTTTTTTGAGTAAAAAATGTTACAACTCGAAATAAAAGTAAAATCTACTCAGAAAGGAAGTAAATACAACTCAGGAAAGCGTAAAAACAACTGACCTTAGTTGTTTTTACTCGAAACTACTGAAAACAGCTATCAATGGAGTTGGACCAACTTTTACTCTATTTCAACTCGAAAATCGAGTTGTGTATACTCTGATTTTTTTTCTCAGTGTGTTTGGGTGTATGGTCATTAGGGTGGTCCTTATTTTGGCAAGTTTCAGTTGGAAAAACGTGCACCCCCTAGATCGATTCTCCTGTCGAAAACATTTGTTTTAACGCTAAAAAGAGCAAAATTGGATTAAATTAACCCGGCGCCCACGGCGGTTGAAGTTTAAATGGCATTTAACATGGGTTTTCATCACTCTTAGAGTTTCCACGGCCTAACAATTGAATATTCCATTATATGTCTCTTGAATTGATGTTTATAGGGGTTTTCGAGTACGCTGAATACGAATCTGATGTCAAAATTGACTTTCGACCCATGACAGCTGTCAA
>JABFPB010002386.1:0-20344 GCA_022817645.1 Ceratoteleas bidentatus
CTTACGGTTCCGAAAACTTGTCCTCTAACCACTCGGCCACGAAGCTTTCTTGTATACACTAAATAAAAACTTTGTTGCCACTGGGTAATCCGAATCGGTCGTTAACTGAATGTCAACAAAGTTTTTATTTGTAGGAGGAATTTGTAGGAACTCGCAACACGGGTTGAAACATAAACAAACTATTTTATAGAATATTTTTATACTCTATAAAAAGTTCCCATCGAGTCTGTCCATTGGATAGACTTGATGTGAGAAAACCAGTGAAATAACTATTTTCGTACTAATTCCTATTTTTTAATTTTTATCCATGATCCACAATACAAAATGCGAATTTTCAAAATACTGCAATACTTCAGTTCTGTGAAAAGTTATCGACTAAACTCGGTTGGAGTGAATTGGATTGCAGAAGTTTCAATCGAACAATAATATTGTTGTTTTTCGATGGTAAATGGAACAGAAAACTCCAAAAGTCACTTTCATTTAATCAACTCCTCTTCTAAAGATTTCTCGATCCTTCTATTCTATTTAATTTTAAATCTTATTTCAGTTGTTTACACGTTGTATTTATACTCAAAACAAGGCCATTATATTATTCCTTCCTAATTGGAAGGAATAATATAGATAAACGTTAAATTAACATTAAAATTTTGATGAAAAAAATTTCCACAATCAGGACTCGATCTCGAACCCCCCAATTCCAAGTCCAGTATCTTTACCACTACTCCACGACATCTAACTGTAACCGCTGCATTGAAAACACGACTGTTCATAAGGCAGATTCTCGACGAGTTATATTTCACTTACAGTTACAGTCTGACGTCGTCGTAGCCTAGTGGTTAAGATACCTAAACTTTTCATTTGAAGGCTCGAGATCAACTCCTAATTGTGAAATTTTTTTTCCCCGAAATTTAATTTTCATTGTGCATAATTTCATTGTGCATAAATAAATAAATAATTTCAAAATTCATTTTATTCAATGCAATAATTAATCAAATAAACATGTAATGCCCCCATTTTCTTAATTGTTTCAACATCTTTCCCTCTTCATTCTCAACCCAACAATCTCCAGCTTCACCCTCCCCACCTTCGCAAAAAGCGTCCCTCGCAACTCGGCTACCCAATTGTTCCTAATTGCGTTAACCGATCGGCATCGGCGCCGATTGCGTCGCTCAGTCTTCGCCAGAAATCGGCCCGGGAAAAGTGTAGCGCGCCGCGAGGAGGGGAGGGGGGGAGACTGTCACTATTGTAGCTCAGGAGCGCGCGGCTCACGGGCCGCGTTCACAGTCGAGCGCACGCCACCGGTTAGCGTTGTGTCGCCCCGTTCACGATCTCCTTTACAATCATGCCTGTGCCCGCGGTTCAGTGTGCGTGCGCGTCCGTGCGCTGACCAGCGCAGCCTCCATTTTAGCGTTTCGTCCGATTCGCGCCAATCGGCGGTTCGGCCGATCCGAGGCGGACAAAGGACGGATTCGCGTGACGTCCCGCTCGTGCGCTCGATCGGTTCCTGGATCGGCGATGAATGGTGAGGCAGGCAATAATAGACCAACGTAAACAAAGCCCAGTTCCTCGTTTTTTCGTCGGGTCTGTTTATGTCACTGGCACGGGGAAAAGTGGCGCGTCCGACTCCCGCTGGCCGGCATGTGTGGCCTAACGGTTCCGCGTAATTTCAGTTTTAGAAAGTTTGCTTAATGTATCGGCTCGCGTTACGAGCGGCGCCGCGTCGATTCGGATTTGCGGGCGCTTTGTCGGGAATCGTGCGATTGCGCTTTTTTCGGGGGAGGGGGTTTACGTAAGCCAATGTCGAAAGATCGCGAAAAATCGGATCGAGAAGAAAGTGATTGTTTGAAAAAGTTGAGTAAATTGCCAGGAAAATTCGAAAGTAAAAAGTACTGAAATAACATTGGAAATCACTTATGTGAAATAAAGCCGTTTACAAAAATTATGATAATTTACTTGGAACTTCTTTATTTCTTTATATCTAAGATGATTACAAGATTGTCACTTCATGCATATTAATAGAAAAGCATATAACTTTTTCTGGAACGATTGCGAGATGATTGACGCGGTTCGATTTATCGATCGACACCTGCATTGCAGATGGATAGCGAGGGGAACTCGTTGCGACAGGACTTGCGGATCGCCCAAGAGAACCTGAAAGCCGTGACGAAGAAGTGCCGCTCGCTGATGTACGAGCTGGAGGACTGCGCGGCCAATTATGACGCGGAGAAAACGCTGCGGGACGTACAGCTCTCGCGCATCCTGCGGGCGCTGCTGGTGCTGGAGGCGCAGCTCAAGCAGGAGCAGAAGACGATCCGCCAGCTGCTGCAGGAGAAGGACAACGTGATCCGCGCGCAGCAGCTGGAGATCGCGAAGCTCAGGCGGTTTACGAAGAATTACTGCAAAGTCAAGCGCGAGTGCGAGCTTTGGGAAAAGTCGGCGGAGGTAAACAATTGTCGAGTCACGGCTAAGGGAATGCGGTGATGGAGCTTTTGTGAGGTGGGAGATTTGTTTTGAGGTGGCTTTGGAGGTCAGGGAGGTCAAAGTTCTGGGTTGAAGATGGGGGGCGGGGGTTTCGGGAGAAAGGGGACTGAGAGGAATTGGGAGGAAATGTCAGGGAATGTCAGAGTTGAGTGGATGGGAGGAGAGAAGTGAGGAGGTTGAGTTAGGTTTATCGAGTTGTATAAATGTCCCTATAAGAAAAGCATGTTATTAAGGGGACTCTCCACGCAAAAATGACGTTTTTGGCATCTTTTCACATGATTGTTTATAACTTTTGTTTGGTGATGGTTATGAAAAATCTGTAATGTTTATTATCCTCTCAATGGTAAAAAAATGGTGCTAAAAACAATAAAATTGATTGTAATTAGAGCTCCCACTAACTTTTTAAAAATGGAGGTTTTTTACAACTTTTTGTTGATTAATGATAAACAATTCATTTTTGGGGGGTTTTCGTCACAGATTATTATTAAGGGATCTACATTCTACAAATAAAAAATTCCAAAAAAATTACGGTGATTGGATTAAAATTGACAAAAATAGTCTTTTTGGTGGAGAGTCCCTTAAAATACATTTGTACAATATTTGCACAAATATTGTCTAATACTCCATTTTACTTGTATTTGATTATGTTTAGTAAAGTGATTGATATAAATACTGTGCAAATATGATAGAATTTTTCTGATTAGGGTGGAAATTGTGAGATGTTACTGAAAGTTTTGGGACCTGGAGAATAGAGTGGGAACCTAGCGGGATTTTTTGGAAGGATAAATGAAGCAGAAAAACATTTAGTGGGAATTTTTAAGGGAAATCTGTTATTTTACAATGGGAAAACAGGGTTTTGTTGTAAAAATGATTTATTTTCCACTAAGTTACTATCAAAAACTGCAGACATAGATATAGATTCAAGTAGAATCAGTCGTAATAATGTAAAATGGAATTGTTTAATATGAATTTCCTATTAATTGAGTACAAAAATGAAAAGAGACTTTTTTCGTCAGTTGCTGGTTCATGTAATTTTGGAATTTTAATAATTGATGTAAACATTGCCACATTTTATACGCAATGTTTATTTTTCTGATCACACTGAGTTCTGTGAAATCGTTTTTTTAATGTTATAAACAATATTTCAATAATTGTTCATTATTTATGAATAGTAAATAATTAACATGATAATTTAATGAAACTTTAAAGTTGGGTTCTTACAAACCATATTTAACACTTGTTCTGACCTAGGCCATATTTAACGGCCACAAGGTCAGAACAAAGACCGAGTGAGTGCAGATTCAGTGGGATAGAAAAAGAGGTCAGCAGTCAAAATGACTGCATTGGCCATTGTAGTGCTAAAGTTTTATCAAATTCTCATTACTGCAACTTAATAAGGGAAACACCTTAATTGGTTCAAACCAATACAATTATCTGAACCACAATTGGCTATAAACTAATGATTTATTTTATTCTATGAAATTTAAGTTTTAAACAATTAAATCTTTGTTTTCTGCATCAGTAATGTTACTTCAAATTGAATAGTATTTCAAATGGAAATATTTCTATTTACATTTTTACAATTTAAAAATAGAAATAGAAAACTTGCTTCAACTTTTTACACTGTAAAACGATGAAGCAAGTTATCTTTTTATACTAGTGATACAATAACTTTAATCAACTTATACACCAAAGTTGTACTGCATATTAATTGCTTTTACTGTTAGAAAAACAGATATTTGAAATAGCATTGCTTGATAATATTATTAAAGTATCCTATTGTTAGAATTGCAATTGAATGTATACTTCAGTAATGAAAAAAGTTGAATATTGTAAATGTGGCCACTTTTTCAATTACCGATATGAATATTTATTTTCTCCTATTTACTTCATTTAAAAAAAGTACACGACTGTAAAATGGGTATTATTTTAATATATTGACTCAATGTAATAATATACAAATTATGTGTGTAACTTGTAAGAAATTGGGCATTCAATGTTTGAGATTGGGTAACATATGCTTCAGATTCATATGGCCAACAGACCCATTTAAAAATCCCTTCTTTTCTCTCAAGGTGACTAGCATATCCCTGAGAAACATCTGTGAAACTGTCGATACTGTTATTGTTTAGATATCGAATTTTCTTTTCATTCCCTAAAAGACATGTTGACAAGGCCTTGCTCAAAACACAATACCGAGCATTTTCATATTTTAAGACTTCACAGTTCATAAAAAGATTGACGATTAAAACTCATTTAGACATCCAAATCAACAATGTTTCATCTCAAAAATGGCTTAAGTTGAATGTCACAAAATAAGCCAAACTCTTTAATTCTATGAATGAATGTAAATGAATCAAATCTCTATCACTCTTCATTTCCTATTAATCATCGTGGAAATTTCAGTGAGTAATGGGACGTTAAATGTGAAATGAACTAACTACTCTAAACTACAATTATTACATTGGAAACTATCCAATTACTTTTAAAATACATCATCAATATCCCCAACAATTAAATTGCAATTAAAATACCAGTTTCACTGAAACCCAAAACTAATTACCACACTAAATCTTCTAATTTAATACCAATTACTCATAACGATCCACTGTTTAATACAAAAATATGAAAACGTAAACAGTCGATTAAAGATTCCGCGAAAACTAAACTGCCTCGTCGCTAATACTCTCCCTTTGTTCTTTCAGCACAAAAATATCGATTCCACGAATCCGTTTGACCCAAATCAAGGCGAGTTTCATTCACAATGTGATTATGAATCATTCCTCTCTGTATCGGGTATACAGAAAAAGTACAGTTTCGCCGATAGCGACGTATCGAAGGCGAGCTTAACCAGCAGTGAAATCACGGATGCTTCCAACTCAACCACCAGCATTTCCACCACCGACAATAATTCGTCTTTCTTGAACACGGAGGGAAGTTCCGATGCATCCCCGGATTCGACTTTGAAGATCGATCGACCCACGAAATCCTCAGAAGACAAGTTCGAGGATTTCGTGGGTCTGATTGGTCGGGACCGAACGGCCGACGACAGTGAAATCATTATGGAGAATGAGGTGAACGAGGAACGGGAAGAGGAGAGGAATAACGTCGTTGAGCCAATTTACGAGAACATCTGTATGACTGAGTACCCGCAAAAAGAGGAGCATGCTAATGATGTTAGAGACAAGTGCAATAATACCATCAGGAAAAGGTAATTTGAATGCCATTTGAGTTAAAAACAAAATGAAAAAAATGAAAAAAATCGAAGTAAATAGAAAATAAATGAAAAACGTTATAAAAAAATAGAAAAAACCACATAATCGAACCAAAACCCTTTATGTTGCAGAGTTTTCAAACCCCGATCCGAGGAGCAAATGCAAGACGAGCCGAACAATCACTGGTACAGCGACCCGGACGAGGACCGAGCCAACGACGACGTCTTCCAGAACACGATCTACCAGTCCAACAGCAACCACAATTCCGTTCTCGAGTGCGTGAACCAAATTCTCCTCCGCGACATCGAGGACGAAGAGAACAAGCGCGTGACTTCGCGCAGGTACAAGTACAAAGGCAAAGTAGTCTGCTTCCAAACCGCCAAGCTCTCCGACATCGAGTCGGTCGGTTCCGAAGTGGAAAGACGGAACTCCGAGGACATGATGGACATCAAGACGACCCCCGAAAAACCCCACGCCACCCCTCCAGAGAAACCGGAAGTCGATCTAAAACTGGAACCCACTCGGATCGTCCACGATGCCAACGAAAAGACGGAAGACCTCTTATCCGAACCCGGCGAGGCGAAAGCTCTGGTGATCATCGAGCCGAAGGAGGAGAAGCTAGAGGAAACCGTCGTAGCCTCCGACTTGGAGCCAAAATTCGTCTCCTGCTTTCCCCGGAACGAAACCAAGATAGCGGAAAAACTCGCGAGCCCCAAACGGCTGACCATCGCGAAGAATCTCGACTACGAGGACATCGAGTCTCTGACCTCCGAAGTGTCCTGCGAGAAGACTCCGGTGCAGAAACCACAGTTCCGCAACAACACTCTGATCTTGAAGAAGATCCCCAGTCCCTCGTTCCTGATCAACGAGTCGAAGAAGTACAAGAAGAATTCGCCGAGTTTGGCCTGCAAGACTCTGTACGAGGAGATCCCCGTGAAGAAGAGTACGTTCAATCAGCTGATTTACTGCCAGTCTCTTGGACAGCATCGGGACGATGCGAGGAATCAGCGGGGCAGAAGCAGTGAGGATAACTGCCTCGAAATCAGCAAAGGTGCTGGTAACTTGGGCCATTTCGAGGAGTTTAAGATCGAGGAGAGTAAGATAGAGGGCTCCCCGCGGGAGAAGTACCAGGAGTTGCCGGAGGTGTACGACGTGCATCAGAATTTTGAGGAGTTCAAGCTGGACGAGTGCGATCTGTCGGACAACCTCAGTCGGCTGGAAGCAGATGGCTCTGAGATGCAGATCCACGCCGCGAATTTAGTTAGCAATCCGGTGGCGGAGAGCAAGAACAACCAGTTCAACAGCTGTTACGATAATTTCCTGGAAGCCTCGGGGATGAGCAATAAGTCGATTCTGACGCCATCGCGATTGATTAGCAATCATAAGAGTATGGTGAAGTTGAAGGACATTAAGTATAAGAGGAAGATTAAGGCGAACGGAACGATTTACGAGGGACAAGATGCGCCGATCATTGGCATTACTCCTATGTACAACATCAAACACTGGACTGGACCCTTTGTGTGAATTCCCGGTGTAGTTTGTTCGAAGTTTAAAGAGAAATGTGATCAAGATATTCTTACTTAGTATTATTAGTTCTAATACGCTTTGTAAAAAGTTGTTGTGTTAGTATTTTTATGGAACTTTGAGAATAAATAAGAGATTCGAGTAGAGGGTGTTTTATTTTTGGAAGGAGATAGGGGTTTTTTATTTGGCTTAAATATTTGTTGTATTTTGGAATGTTGGTAAAGTTTCTATCAGTTGTATTTAAATACCGATTTCCGTTGAAATTGGTAAAATCACTCCAAATAAGCTTGAAAATGATGTAAAAAAAGATTTGAAATCTTAAAACGTTTCCATTCTAAAGAAGACAAACTGCCAAGCATAGAAGGCTGAAGTTTTTTCACTTGCAGTGAAATTCGAATTTGAATATGAATCAGTTAATGAAAGTTCCTTTCTAAAATGTAATTGTCCTATAAATTATAATGAACTGTATTAGATTATTCATACTCCTCACATACTCCTGTATAATTCGTGCTCCGACTGAGTATATCACTTTTCTACATTTGTTGTACGTGTCATGAATTAAGCTTGAATAGTCTCTGTCCGGTACGACGGCCATGCTTTTGGAGAAAGAAAATTATGTGAATGTACTCAGAGAAGTCAACTGCTATGTAAAAACAGGCAAATAGAATATTTTAGTTTGCAAATGTATTTTAAACATTTTACGACCCACTTTTGTTTTATCGTAGTTTCAATAAAATTACGCTGGCAACAGATTCATTCAACCACATATTTACATAAAAATGAAAAAACGTTTAAACGAGTTAAGAAATCGGACATCAACTCAGTATAAGTTTATAAAATTATTATATTTTCAAGTTTATAAAGAAAAGACGTTTAAGTTTTCATTTGTTTATACTAATATCTAATGTGAGATGTAATTCAAAAATATACTGCCATCATTCTCGTTAAACTTTATTATAAAAATTTGTCTGACACAAGCACATTTATATAGAAATATAAAATTAATAACTAATAACGCTTAGTGTTAAAAGAAACCGTCTATCTGTATACATAATATTAAAAGCGTCAATACTTCATACTTATGTGTACTATTTGTTTGTCAAGACCGTTCACTATGCATCATTGAATTGATCGGAATTCGGTCACGTGTCGAACTGATGCGGCTATCATCGTCGTCAGAAATAGCGAACACTGCGTGTTGGTATCAGAGTAAACGTAAGTTCACCGCCAAACGGTACATAGTAATCCAGCTTACGAACAAACTAAGAATACCCACCGAAAGAGTTCCGTACTTGTTAAAAATATATCTCGACATTTACAGTTTCCAAAGTACAAATTGGACTCGCGGTCGTTCCGAAACAAAGGCCTGGTTCGAATCGAACAAATTGAACTAGTCCCGCAGATTTATGAATACCAAACTCGCGCGGCCGAGACTTTACATAATCAGGACACGTGAAATATACGGCTCCGCCGTCCCGATGTAGATATATCACTGAGTATAGTTTCAGCTTCGTGATCAATCTTGTGGCACATGATTTTCACGTTTCTCTTTCCGCACGGAAGTCGTAGAAATACTGAAAACGGAAATGCGCGAAATTAATCCGTCAATCACCGAAATCCAGCCGAAAAAGCTGCCTTCGAAAGCCAACACTTACCTCTTTGTCCAATTCTTCCTTCGTTTTCAATCTAATAGTAGGAAAGTTGTACTGCAAGCAAACAGAAATCGTTATTCATAGTTGTGATAGAATACATTTTTTAATATTTTTTATTATATATTTTTTTATTCATTTTTTATTTAAGATATTTATTTAATATATTATATATTATACAATTATAATATTAATGAATAAAATGTTTAATAATGCAGTGATCCAGATTGAGAGATTGTAAAGCTATCTTAATTAATAATAATTAACTTACACTGCTCGCAGTGTTCTTGAAATTTAGATGCGGATGAAGAACAAACGGTATGCCATCCAAATCCGAGGTCCCGGATGATAGCGTTCCGTAAGAGGATATGAAGGAATTAACCATTGGATTAGTTTTCGGCGGCTGAGGCGCCGGTCGCGTCGGCTTTATTACGGCGCTCGGCGATAACAACTCGTAATTGCGGTCATCGTCGTCGAACTCGACCTTGTCCGCGGGCTTCTTGATTTGGGGGTAGACGGAATTCGCGGGCCTCGGAGGACGAGTCGGCTTAGGCGGCCTCTCCGGCGCGATCCGGTGAGGAGAACCGTTCGAAGGATTCGGCGATGTGCTCTGGCACAATCTGGGGAATTATTCCAATATTGCTTCATTTTTTTTCAAATCCAAAACATTAAAGGCATTTATTGATATACTATTTTTAAAGAATATTTTAATATTTTCATTACAAGTAATGTTGATATAATAAATGTATTTTTTGGTAATAATTGAAGACATTAAAGACTGTTCACTAATATCTCGGCTTCTAAGTACTCGAAATGCTTGGGAATTTGGCAAATCAAATAGTGAGCCTCGAAGTAAACCAGATTTAAAGTTTCATGGAATTCTTACTATTTCAACTTAATAACTACCTTAAACCAGGTATTCATTTTATCCACACTCTACCAAACATTCACGTAATGAAAATTCGTCACTTTCCCGTTTATACCTCCAATCTCGTAAGAAAGGTAATTTTCTCATGAATCTCCTTGAAATTCAACAGTTACTTGAAATTGAAAATACTCACCCGATATTTACATAGGAATGTGAAATGCCCAAAACCAAATCCACAGTTTTATAACAAATGCTCACTCCGCTTATCATCCTGAAAATAACAATAACTCGTCAGATAAGCCAAACAACCCAATCCCGGTAAAAAATAACAGGACTGATTTTTCTCGGAATAACCTACCCTGCGTATGAGAATTCCGGGGACGGCGCCTTCTGCGCACCCTTCCCAATTCGGCTACATATTATTATGTCGGACACGGCTTTCCTGCACAGTTCTGTGTGCTGGAGCTTGTAACATAATTGCCTTTTTCTCCACGCTCGTTGTCCTAGAAAAGAGCATACAACGGGGCAGGAATTATTTCGCGTGTTTGATCGCGTCGGATTTAACATTTTACCAATTTATGCTAATCCCCGCTCGTTCTGCGATTTTAATAATATTACTCATTGCTACGATACGGCGAATCCTCGCTCAATTACAGCACTGCTGTTTGATTCCCCTTAGTCCCCGAACCGAATCCTTTCAGGGATTTATCTCGCGCAACAAATGCTGCGCGCTTTTGCGACCGCATTTACATATTTATACGATTTCGTTGTATTGCCGATACTATTTGCAGTTAACACGGTATTTGAGCGAATTGGATTGTTTAAGGTAGTTCTGTCAGGGCCGGATATTTAGGGGACCAAGCTAAATATTGATATATCAGTGAAATGGCTATGTATTTTCAGGTAATTTCGTCGTGAAATGTTTTACTTGGTAATTGTTTTAAACAAATGTAAAGGAATATTTGTTAGAATGTGGTATTGTCGGTATAAACTTGAGAATATAATAATTTAATTACAGTTATTTAAACAATTATTCATTATTTATCAATGGTATGTCAAAATATTCTCTCAGAGTGAGAAACTTGAAAGATATAGCATCAAATGAAATTGTAATGTTTTAACAAAGTAATTAAAAAACCCTAGTTCTAGTAACATTGAGTAACGTTTCGCCTTAATGTTTAAGTTTATAAATGTTTATTACGTGAGTCAACTGTTTGTGAGATAATGCAGTATCCATCCGGAGGCGTCTCTTTCTCGTCGATAACAACTATGTCCTGAATCACAAGACTAGGTGTCCCCTCTGTCTTTGAGAAACATATGTATCTCGTTTTCTTTTTGATAAATATGCCACTGTCCCGCCACAGGTCGGCGTCTACATCCAAGTCGTAGGTTCTTGATACCTAGGACGAGTAAACATTGATTAATAATTATCTTTATACTTGATAAACTTGAATCGTTAGTTTGCATTAGTTCCTGATAAATGGCTGTACAGTTTTCAGGTGATGGCAGTGAATCTTATTCCAAATGGGGTAAATGATACGCGCCACATTCGCGCGTCAAATTATGTTTCGTAGTAGAAACTGATTACATGTATCAAGATCGTGGATTACGCAATCAAAAGTCTATTAATAAAGAATTTAGTTTTGGATGAATGAAAAGGAGTTGCGATTTATAGTTTTGTTTCATTTTTATTATTAAATGCAGAATCCTTTTTGAGTAACGAGCACAATTTATTGTTACTTAATTTGACTCGTAACGATGTACTTATGAAACCATTGTGGCATTTTTCACATGTGAACTAATTTGTATAATGAGTTCAAGGAATGTGGAAACAAGAAGGCGATTGTTTTTACTTTTAGACGGGAGAACGCGACATTCTAATAGAATTCCAGATTAATTTGACGAGTTACTCAACGGTTTTTCTTCTTCAATTGAGGAAATGAGACAGGGAGATATGGGAAAAGAAAATTGCACACGAAAAGTTTTGATTTGCGAAATAATAAATTCACGTTCATTCCAAGCTCAGATGTACTATGTTATCTTTTTAATGTATTATCGTGGAGTCTATCACATTTCGGTAACTTATTTACGAAAGTCGTGAAGGTTGTGAATTTATAATCTTGTTTAAGATGAAAATGATATCAGTCTTGGATAATACATTCACGATTTTCATATGATTTTCATTTGTATTTCCGTGAATTATTAATCAGGTTGACAGCAGTTATATAATATTAGAGTATCTCCCAAAAATTGGTTAATTGTTTAAAATTATCCACGAAATAAACGTCTGAAAGTATGTGATAATTTTATGTTGTAATTTGGTCAGCACAAAAAATGAGTCGTAAAAATAAAGCAGAATTAGAACATGACAGAAATAGTGGTGACATTTACTCCAGATGTAGTTCACTGTAGAAGTATGTCAAAGTGAGTACAACTGTGTAACGAGTGTGGAATTCCGATCATTTCCCAACAGTTTTTGTTATAAGGCGAAGATGAGTACAAAATAGTTTGCACCAGTGAGGATCTGAGTTGAGTGCATATTATTCACGATTTTAATTTTTGTATTAACTATTACAGGGGTCATATTACCTAAGCTACAGAGCAAAAGTGAAGGGACCAAAATTCCAAATTGATATGGGAAGTATACTTTCCTAGATGAAAGCAAATGTCTAACTGTATTCAAAAATAAAATACATATTGGTACATTAGTACATTAGTGTGAAAATAATTAATACATTGAGTATGCTAATACATCCATCCTTTTTTCAATGAGCTTAATACAAGGCTATATTATAACTTTCATCCAGTTCATTCATTAAATGTTTGCGGTCAATAAATAACTGCATAATTATTTTCAACTAATATACCAGTCATTTCAACAGTTAATGATATTTATAGAAGTTAAGTATCTTTTTACTTAACTTCTATCATACAACATTGCATAAATAAAACTACTGATAAGACAATAGCTTAATGAAAAGGTTAAAAACAAACATTTTTTTTTAAATAATTAGGATTGTGAAATGTTTTAACTATATTTGAACTGTTCTATTTAAAACAATAATATTGACTGAATATCCAGTCCAATTCTGATCATATATAATTCATATTAGATCACATATCAGTTATATATAGGTCATTCTTCAACCTTCCTGGGCTATTAACATTAATGAATATTTCAATTATTAATTATTCAAACTTGTAAGAGTTCACATTTCTAAAATATTTAAAAATGCTCGAATTTGTTAAATAAAAATTTCAAACAGGTTCATTCACAAGTTTAAAAATTACCCTCTCACTTAAACATTAAAGATCCACAAATGATCATATTTCTAAATCTAAAAAAAGCTTACTACTGTAAAATTTGGCGGACACTTGTCAGTGTCCTCTATGACACATATCGAAGTGATCGGTCGATCATCAGGCAGGATTGTTGCTAACTGATGTACCAGAATTCCATCCTTCCTCGACATTCTCGCTCGTTTTCTCTATCTGCAACAAACGATTCATCATTTCCACCCTACCACAAAACAAACAATCCCATCCAAACATCAAATTACACACTAAACAAAAAAAATCAAATAAATAAAGCTTAAAAAACGCGAGGTCCGTTCCAAATGGGCCGAACCTCGGTCAGCAATTGAATTGTTTTGGTCTCCCGGCTGCCTGTAATTGAAGCCTTTTAAAGGCCACACGCGTAATCAAATACTTTGTTTTGGTCAGCTAAACAAGGACGCGAGAAACGTGCACGTAACTCGCATTCCGCTGTCAGCGCCGAAAACCCAGTGACGTCGCGCGCCCGAGAGAATTCCGCCTCATTACGCGGCGCTGCGCGAAAAACAAAGGAGCGACGAAAAAAATGCCGAACGAAAATAGTCGGCGCGCAACAGTCACGGATAACGATCCGCGACTGCTATTATTAGTGGCGGGCCGATAGTTATATCGTACGAATATCGAGCGGCGGAGTGCGCGGCCAATCAACCGATCGTCGCAATCAGCCGAAATCGGAGGATCGCGGGCGAACGAAGCGGAGGCTTACCTAACGGCGATGGAGTTTCTGCCACTAGGATGACATTGCGGCGCGACGGTCACACCGCCGTCCGAAGGACGAGCAGAGGTTGTGCCCGGCGCGGTTCTCAGAGCATAGCGCGCGTACGCGAGTGACAGCGACGAGCAGTTGACAAGTCCAAACACACAAACATCGAGGAACCGATACCGTGTATGTGACAGAATGCGTGACGACAGCGGCGAGCGCCCCGAGCTGCGCGCGCGAGCGCCATCTGCGGGAGGTTAGGCGAGGCGGGAGGGAGCGATGGGTCAGCAGTGCTGCCAATGTGAGAGGAGGGGAGGGGGAGTTTGAATTTCGGGGCTCTCGGTTTTTTATAGTAGTATCAGACTTTATCAGAGATTTTCAGAGCTTTTCAGAGAATTTCAGAGTTTTTCAGAGAATTACGGAGACTGTAATTTAAGTCTGAAAAACACTGAAAATCTCTGAAAATCTATCATAATTGGAACTGTCAGACTTTTAGAGAGATTCTCAGAGTAATTGCCAGAGTTTTTCAGAGTTTTTCATATTATTTCAGAATTTTTCAGACTTTCAGAGTTTTTCAGAGTATTTATTTATACAAGGGTCGTTTTGAGGGAAGAAAAAAATTGTCATTTTTATTAGTTTTTGTTTAATGAGGGAGGAGTTTACATATATGATTTTTTGCTTATTAATCTTGCTCTTTAAATAGGAGGAAGTTTACGAACTCCCATTAAACCATAAGGTTTGGTGTCAACAAATAAGGAGAAGAAGAAGAAAAAGAAGTGAGTTGGTGTCCCATGTAGGAAAACGTGCATGACAGTTTTGAGAACAAGCCATGTTGTCACATCTATTTTATGCCTGTTTTCCCCGAGGGCGTATAGAACCACATTGCTGAATACGGTATTTGTCACAACGGAAGTATTCATGAAAATATCTTGGGAATATCGTCAGAACACATTGGAGTATCAAATTCGGAAAAAAATGCTGACGTCTGCAATAGGAATTGAACTCGCAACTTTTCGAGTGGAAGACTGACGCCTTATCCATTACCCCAATGCAGCACATAGTGATCGGTTTACATTCGTGCATCATGTCTGACTTACATTCAAGATTGAATACAAACAATAAGATTATGACACATTCAACGACGCCGTATACGAAATCTTACCCACGGAATGCGCCAATGGCACATTCGGAGACGGCAAAACATAGTTTTACTCGCTGAATGGTTTCTATGTGTAATGGACAGATTCCGTATAGAAACCATATTCGGAGAGCATTTAAAACAATAGTTGCGAACAATATTTGTTTTACCCAGATGTGCAAGAAAGGCATGTAACCAATAAGTGAAAATCGCGCTGGCAACACTACAAACTAACGAGGATAAACCTTATAATAAATTTGACTAAATTCGTTTATTCAAACAGTTTGCTCAAGTATTGCTGTAAAATTTGAGGATATGTTTAGAGATTACAAGTGCACAGTTAAACTCAGTTTCTAAGTTTAACTGTGCACTAAAGTTTTTATTTTTTTAAGTTTACTAGTTATTATTTTATCATGAAATAATTTATAACGAACCTCTGTTTACCAATTTTGTCATTTACAAAACTGTACCTTTGACAGTAACAGTTAGGTCGGAAACGACGAGTCTAATTTATAGATTGAGAATAGTACAGTGGTACAGGATTTTGTTTACACGTGTGAGGCAAGGTTTCGATTCTTGCTCAATTTAAAAAATTGTTTATTTAACATAAAAGTTTCGGCAAATATACTACAGATATTGCACATATTTCTTCGTGAAATATGTCTAATAAAAAATTTGCTTGATATTTCTTCATGAAATATGTCTAATAGATGCGGAAGCACTTTAACTGCATCTTTGTGGAATCAAAAAGCATAGTTGAGGTGATGGGGTGGGTAAATGAAAAGATGGGAATGTTGTGAGCAGAGGCGCGACTTCAAACTAATTAAATTGAGAATTTAATTAGTTTGAAAAAGAAATGAAATTGAGAATTTAGTTAGTTTGAAAAAAGTAGAATATTAAAATAATTGTTTTTTAGTTTAAGTTAATTTTACAAAGTATTATTATTGATGATGGTAGAAAATTAGCAAGTTATTTGCAAATGTATGTTATCCCTGCAAAAAATATTTGAAAAAATGAATAGGAAAGAATTGGATTCTCACCTCAATTTCACATTCATTTTTAAAGGCCTGAAATTTAATGAAACTACCTTGAATACCAACACAGATAAACTAATGCCAATTCAGATATATAAAATATTTATTAAATTCCTATTATAATTTGATTCAAATTTTTGAAAAATTTTAAATCTCATATGAGATCTCACGAAAGATCTCCCGTCCCATATGAGATATCATACGAGTTCTCATATGAGAAATCATGTCAATTGTACATATGAGAACAATTTTACATTTAACATTTTTTCACAGGATGATCATTAAATTTAAAAAATGTTGAAATGCCTAAAAGAGCTAAAACAACAAGTTACCTGATTTACCGATCGCGACTAACCAGTGATATTCTCGAGGCGCGAAAATTCCTACGTTTGTTATTGTGCCGCGAGTGACGAGGTTATACACCGCAGTTGGTGATGTGTTTATTGTCATTCGGCAATAAATATTCAGTGATTGTAACTGAGTAAGTTTTACATGCTATGCGTTTATATTGATTGTAAATTTCTCCCCTGTTTCTGCATGAATTATTATTTTTAATTTACGATAATAAAAACATGGCACAATGCACTTAACCTAGATTAAATTGTTTAATTATTTTTATTGATGACAGACCATGGATTACCAGCAACTCCAAGCCCAAAGACTTATTTTGCACAGACAAGTTCTTCTGAATGTAAGTAATTCATTAACAATTACTTCAAATATATATATTTGTGACAAATATTTCATTTGCTATTTAAAATACATAAACGATTACAAAATAATTATAAATGGAAATAATATTTTTAAAATAAATTAAATAAACATTAACTGTCTCACATAGTTTGCTTGTAAAAAGTTTAGGATTGTACTTCATTCATAAATTGCATTCATTAGGTGGAGGATTTTTGAAATTTAAAAAATTTCAAAATTTCAAAAGAAGAGTTGTACACAAACATATTTTGAATGGATATTCGAATGTTATTTGTAAATCAAAGTGGGGCAATGTTTATTTAATAAAATACACACATTTTATAATATTGAATATAAGCCATTTTCGGAGTAACTGAAATTCTGTACGTTAATAAATAAAGTTCAAATAATGGAAATTTAATAAATATTAATGAAAGTTAAATAGTGCACAAAGAGCAATATAAACTCATTAAATCGAAAACATTTCCACATTTGTTCAGTATTAATTTTCAGTTTGCATTTCTTGTACATTACAGTAAATTAATTTTGTATAACAATATACGCAACATATGCAAAATATACAGTGTCACGTTGATGAAAATATAACTGAAAAAATTATATTATATATATTAACAAAATTTCTATTCCAGCTTACCATTAATTAATTTCCACCCACAATTTTGTTAGCATATTCTAAGCTTTCTTCAGATTTGCAAAGAGGAAATTTGAAGCTTACGTAGAAGTTATTATTGTGAATATGAACTTGTTAACATTTCTGAAATGGAATATCATAGATTACAAAGCTTAATTAAGCATAAATCTTACAGAATGCATGTTTACTGACTTTATTATTAAATTAATAATACCCGTATCAAAAGTTTGTTACAAAAAGATTCAAAATTTTGTTTCAGATGTATTATGATTTATTAGAATCTATTTCTTGGAATCCATCAGTATTTTATTATATAATTTATTAAATCTAACAGTAATTTAAACAAAGTAATGGTGTAACAAACTTCTATGATGCTACGGAATTGATTAGCAATGGATTAATTTATTATATTAAAAAAATAACAGTTTTCATTTTAAGTCGCTAAATTAACGTAATACGATTATGACCAATTTGACCGGTAAATGATCAAAAAGATTTTGACCCATCAGTGCAACTCTAGTTTATAGCAATAATGAATAATCCACATTATTAGCATAAAATAATTGGTACCCTCTCTAAATACACATTACATAATCATGATAAATTGATTTAATTAATCTAAATGTTATATCAGTAATTCCACATTAACTAAACATAACATGCAATGGGCCCATGTTCAATTCGCAAGAATGATTATTTGTCGGTTTTTCCCTAAAAAACATGAATTCCCATTTTCAGCTATTTTTATGTAAGTTGTGACTGAGTCAAAAATAATATTTTTTGGTTTTTTAAAAGCATTTTAGAACATGTTTTTTTCTGTAGGCAATTTTTTTAGTTATACTTTCGAAGCGAATATTCTTTGTTTTGGGAAATAAATAAAATTATATAAAATGCGATAGTAGAACAATGGTATATTTCATACCAAGGGCGCAAAACTATTTAATGCTTCAGTTTCTCAGTTTTGTTTGTAACACAAATTAATATCAGCTTATTATTTTGATGATAAGTACCCCCTTTGATGAGAAAGACCCCTATATCCATTTTAACTCTCGGTACTCTCGACTCTACTTCACTCTATTCAGTTTTAATCGTTTCATGCAAAGATGTAGAGGTAGATAAAGAAAACTCGGCAGTACAGTGCTGCTGACGGTACACATACTGAACACACAACGAGTTCGATTCCAGACCACTCTACGCTTGTTTAAGCCGACGTAGTTTTTGCTGGCATTCATACCAACCCATTTTGTCGTACTAGCTGAAGCACAATGTAATTTTATGTTAAACAATCTAACTCGCTACCATTTCTTATACACATATCCTCTGCAGACTGCATTTGACAATCCAAAAGGAAAAAGTGTGGGTATATGTTAACAAACATAATAAAACATCATTGCAACAAAATAACAGTCACAATCGATTCAGCTAAAGTCATTTGCATTGGTAAACTCGCTTGTTCAGCAAGAAAAATAATCTATTGTATCAAAGGCGACAACTGTCTTGGAACTCCATCCCGACAGACACAAATATGTTAACTTCGGAAAGGAGAAAAGATCAACACGGATTGTTTTCATCTTGCTTTGCATCCAATGTTTGTGTTTTTGTCCCACATAGCGCAGTTTCACGGGCCGCGGCGCTGTTTTCGTTTCTAATCCAACAGATTGCACGCGTGGAAGTTGCGTTTATTAAAAACTTGCAACTTTCCCAAAAAACATATCTCACAGGTATTAACTGAAACATTTTAAGGCAAATACGTCGTGGCCAATTCAACTATTTTCTTTGAGACAACGAATATCGTTTCATTCAATTTTTCTCATTCCGCGAACAAAAACTTTTCGTTACACACACATCGACAAGAATTTTCGCGAGTGCAACGAAACATTCATTGGCGCAGAGAAACTTTTTTCAATGTACAAAAATTTCGGTCCAGTCGCGCTTGCGAGTTGCTTTTCATATCGACTCCCATTCCGGTATTAATCGGTAAATACGATGTTATGATTCCCGCGAACGTTCGTCGGGGCAACAACCGAAGGTAAACATTCCGAGAAGAGAGCCCGATGGCTTGTTCGAGAATTCCGACTGGAAATTGTTTATGCCGGAACGCGGGGTCGAATCATTAACGTTTTTGCGTAGCAAACGCCAAAATAAAACGATAATCGTGATTCATAACCGGGAACAGAAAAGATGGAATATTTTCAGAAAGATGTTCTTTTGACATAGATTCGGTATTCACAGGAGTTAAAACTGTATATGCAGTCCAGGATGAATCGTGGCAATATTCAGCGTGATCAATTTGCGGTTTTGGTAAAACCGCATTTTATGAACAATTAAATTAAGATTGTTGGAAAGAAGTAATTAAATTACCGGAAATGACATTTCTTTCCTTGTTTAAGTCAAAAGGTTAAAATTCTAACGAAACTAAAGAAACTATCAAAACTAAGAAAAGTAACGAAACTAACAAAACTAACAAAATTAACGAAATTAACAAAATTGCCCATAAATTACGGTTTAGCTTGTGGTTTTTGTTATGAAAGTTTTTTTAAAGTTTGTTTGAAAGTAGTTTTTATTACTACTCAAGGCCAAGTCTAAAGTCTGCTGCAACGGAGTTAGGAACTTTCCTTGTAAAAAAATCGTTTGTTGATATTTTTTTTAAATGCTGACCAGAGCGAGATTCTGAGTTTATGGGAGAATGTTTTTAACCATAAAGTAACATTTCGTAACAAGCCGTTTGGGAAAGTAGTGAGTTCTACGAATGTTTCCACCTCGAAAACTAGAAATCACTATTCTTCTACAATTAAATACGAACGAAGTTTATTTTGCGGTCAAAGTGTGTAAAAAAAGTGAACAAATCTCGCTCTGGTCTCTCTCGACTAGAAAAGGACACAAGTCACGTGATTGACGCATCGGCCAATAAGAGAATTACTTTCCATTATTCGTCTTCTGCTATTGGTCACACTGCCACTGCTCGTTTTTCTTGATCCCTACACTGAAAAAACTAACCTAAAAATTCGTTTTGAATGAAAACGATTCCTTTTAAATGAAATGGATTCCTTTTCTGCCAAA
>JABFPB010002387.1:0-20342 GCA_022817645.1 Ceratoteleas bidentatus
AGAATGTTCTAAAATAACAGCGAGCTCTTAATTATTAATTGTTCAAAGAATAAATAGAAAGACCCTAACTCCGTGACTCTAGCTCTTTCATTTCACCTTAAAATAAATTCTTTTACAAAAAACGCGTAGTCATTCAGTTTGTTTAGGGTGGGAGAATCTTTCAAGAGAAAATGAATTATAACAACTCTTTTGATTCGCTCAGTTTTTGGAAGTAGATTTTGAGGTGACAAAAATCGTATTTCCAAAAGTTACGCAATATAACAAAATGATTAACACATTTTTATACATTACGTCAATTTGCCACAAAAAATCTGTTGATTGATTATAAGAACAAACTATTTAACAACGCAAAATAAAAAGATACTAACTCCGTGACTTTAGCACTGATAAACCACTTTAAAAATGCAATAAAATTTAAACGGTTAAAAAATATTTTTTTCAACATCTTACAATCGAGGACATTGACATTTGCAGTGCGAGTGTTATAATTGACTGCAAATTATATGCAAACGCATATTTTAAAAGAAATAAATGTTTGATCTATTATAAACGTTTGTTTCGTATTATAAGCGTTAGAAATATGTAAAAAATGTGAATATTTTGCATATTTTTTGCATATTGTATGCATAATTTTACTAAAAAATGGGCATAAATTCGCATGTCATAAGAATCACTTCTTCAACTAAAAAACTACCTTTCAATTAAATCTAAATTTCTTACAAGTTAAAATAAAAAAGTTGTTATTAGCATTCATAAACAAAACTTGTAGTCATAGGAAGCACAAAAAATACAAATAAGTAATTATGAAAGTGGGATAAATGATGAAATTTTATGCTCAATTTGTGAATGGTAGATGATCGAAAAAAGTTGTATGTAAACTAAGGTTTGTTTACATTTCATCAATATGTAAACAAATGTAAACAAATGTAAACAAAACTAAATACAAAAGTATGTTTACATTAAACTCCATTAAAACAATAACGAATAGAGTTTGAAGAAGTAAAATGTTAAAAATGATTCACATGTTTATTAACGATGTAATTCTATCTGCTGCGCTGGAAAATGTAATAAAGAACTATGAATAATGAAAATAGTAAAACTATCAAATATCTCGAAACTTATTATCATCAATGCAGCTCTAGACAGCAATAAAGAGAAATACAATTACTAATTGATAAAAACTGCGTTCCAAACGTAAAGTAATCGACGAAATTGGAGACAAATGAAGGCAAATGCGTTTCATTCGCGATTTTATTCATCCGGATGAAAAAGAGCAGTACAAATAATAGACACCAATACAAAATGTGACATAATTAAAAAACGCTGTCGTATCGGCATCGTATTTCCACTTTGATAAAAAGTTGCATAAAAAGTAACATAAAACATGAGACACGAAAATAATATAAAAGGGTGAAGTATCTGCATCGGCGCATAAAAGTATAAAATACAATACAACAATTCTAAAAAATATTTTTGTATATTTCAATGAAGTAACCTAATGGTGCCGAAAAAAACAAAAACGGCGGAGTTTATCAATTTAAAGAAATTGAAAAAGCGCCATCTCTACTTCCGACTGAAATAAGATCCGTGTTCCAGCGCAGCCGACTTTCCCTAGATTTACATTTATAAAGTTCTCATAATCTGCGCTCAATAACCGGATTATCCGGTTAACGGACGTAATTGCCGGCGTACGCCAGCGGTACAATAACCGTTGTTCTATCAGCGCAAAACTGCGCGGCAGTTACGCTAATCGCGTCCAGATAGCATTAGCGGGTGATTTGCCGACAGGGAGGGGGGTGAGGAGGGGAGGTGGATTTTTGTAGAAAGTTTCGGAGATGCAATGTTGCGTTAACTCGGGTATTTCTTTTGTGTTTCAGGTGAGTTCCATGTCTGGCGAAATCGGATCTTGGAGTCAGAAGGAAAGGGGCAACTTTTTGCCGATCGGGTTTGGAATTTGAAAATTCTAATAGGATTTTTTATTTTAATTAAAAATCAAGAAAAATTTTAATTTTTCTTGTTGATTTAAAAATTTTTTGAATCAACAAGATTCAAAAAATATTTTTCTTCTAAAAATTTTAATACAAGTTTTTAAATAAAATTTATGTAATTTAATTAAATTTAATAAAGTTTAATACAATTTAATACAATTTAATACAATTTAATATAAATATAATAAAAAATAATTTTAATACAAAAATTTTCAATGTTTGTCTGTTTATTTTTTGAAAATCCATTCCTCAATAATTCATTGTTTTTATCGACTTTCATCACCGCATTTTCGCAAAACACTTTCAATCTCAATCAGACAGATAAAAAAAATTAATACCACCCTATCGTCGACGAAAAAAGGACCGATAATCGTGCGTACAATCGAAATTCCGGACAACGCAGCGCGACATACATTATTTCGGCTGCGTCCCACTCTTAAACTGATTTACGGCGCAAAGACAGGTAGCGTCTGCCGATCGGAATTCTAATACCCGAGCAGCCGCGGCGCCGGCGGAATTTAATATTTGTAACGATATTTCCGTCGCGTATAATTAGCAAATTGCATCTCGCCGCGGCGTGATCGAACGCGCGCGACATTTTGCGACCGCAAACGACGCGCCGATTGCGCCGTCGCCCGCGTCAATAATGCAAACGTTTTCATTAGAAAATGCACCGAATTAGCCGGCCCGATTAACGAACAAGCCGATCGCATCCCGAAAATTGAGCTCTCGATTATTCAGCGGTACGCAATTTTCGAGAGAAAATAGTCCTAAAAAGAGAGGATAGAAGTTGAAAAGAAGGTTCATAATGGCAATTTGCGATTCTAGATATTTGCCTGCGTAATGGGTTATGAAAAGATTTTTTTGTATGAAAAATTTCTTTGTTTGGCATAACTATTTTTGATGATGATATAACATATTGAATCGTTTTTGGGTAGGAAAGTTAGTTGCAAAATTAAATTTAGATAAATTAAGATTTTGATTTAATATTTTTACAAATTTACGTTTGTATTTAACATGATATTTCAAGCAAAAACGAATTTTAAAATTAATTTTATTTAATTTGAACATAAATGTAAAGTTTAATTAGTGCTTCTTTTTTTATTCTTGTATTTATAAATAATAAATAAATATAAATGATTTATAATAAATACATTTTTAAAAATCATTATAATTTTTGTTTCAGTTTTCCTAAAATGTACATTTTACTTTCCAATTAAAAATTTAATTTCTACAAATTTTTCGATATTTTTTGTATTTTCTTACACTCTCATTTTTCGACCAAAAATTCTCCTTTGTCTCGACCTATCTGGGTCGTCGAAAACAACGCGTTGCGGGTAATTTTCGCGTATCGAATTACAAGAACGACGATACTTTTTGCCCCCCCCCCTCTAGGGGGGTGTTGGAAGACCCTAACGTGTTTTTTTCGTCCCTACGCGAAACTGAGTCACGCGCCACTAACCCGCGATACGATCGGGTCAATTAGAATTTCGGACGGGCGATTACACTTGCCAGCGTCACTTTTGACGAGGAAATTTCGCTCTTATGAATATATCAGGTTATCGGCCGAGCGAATCACCGTGTAATTGGCGTGCAGATTTTACGATACTGTAAAATCATTACACGCGTATTACACGTAATTTAATTATGCGATTATACGCTCTTGTTTGATTTTGCCGAATGAAAAAATTGGCGAAGTTTTATTCCTCGGATTGCACTTGAGATGTTCGGAAATAAATTAACTTTTCTTTGAATGATATTGGAATTAATTTTGGAAAATGACAACGTTTAAGGATTTTCTAAACAACATATGTAATTTTGGCTTTTGTTTTAATTATTTTATTTATTTATTTTTTTCATTGAAAAGTAGCAACATTTTTTAGGCACTCAAAACGACGAAAATTGAGATTTTTCGAAACACTTCAAAATGGTCGTGTTGGTACACTGTTAAAAATATCCTTTTGGGCCAAAATAAAGAATTTTGGCACAAAAGAAATCATTTTGGCACAAAAGAAATCATTTTGGCAGAAAAGGAATCCTTTTCATTTAAAAGGAATCGTTTTCATTAAAAACGAATTTTTTTTTCAGTGTATGATCATTATTTTTATCTCTTTTTATTGATATGTCAGAAAATAGCCAAACCTTCATAATTGATCAAAATTATTAGACAATCAAATAACGAACCATGAAAATTTGCGATTCTGCTGACTGTTGACTTGTGGGAATGTGTTATTTATCATTTATTCATTATGAGAATAAAAAATATTAAAAAAACTTTTAGATTCACAAAACGTTATACTATTAAATTACAATAATTTTATACAATTTGTTTCTAATAACATTCTTTTTTACACGAACAAATGACTTGATGAACCAAGAAATGCATATTTTATTATGGTATGCTAAACCTAAAAAATCTTTAAAGTAACAATTTTCGGGTAAGATATAAGAAAATAAAACTGCTTGTCATGTTAAAGTGAAATAAAACATTTTCTCCTGTAGATCCCGTGCGTTCTTAATTACTATTCACTACTATAAAACAACACTTATTCAAATTATTTAGTTTAATTTAATTTGCAGTTTAGGAGAATACGACATATCAACACAATTGATTTCTTGTAATATTTATAGATGTGGTAAGAGAATACGTTTTGTATATCACATAAAAACTCTTTTCTTCGCAATTGAATTCCAATATTCGATTCGATCATAAAATAACAGTCTCTCACGTGGAAAGATTCGACTGATTAGTATTTCGAATCAATTCGAAATACTAACTTCACGGTTTATGGATAACAATTAAAACACACGATTGAAATATTAGACTCGGTTTACATCACTTAAAATTACTTCTTTTGACATTAATACGATGCTTGTCATACATAGCAGTTTTAAACTAATGTAAAATGAACCTAGATCTTCGACACTGTGCCTAAACTGATAATACGTTTTATTATCGTCTTCTTTGCGAGGAAATTGCGATAATTAACTTTCATTAATGCTACCCTAATGGGAGGAATAAAACTTTGGCTCGTTTGTTTTTACGTTTGTAGGGCAATTTTTAACTCTGATTTCACTGCTGAACCCTGTGAAACACTTATTGTAACTTTTCCAGGAAAACGTTTTCACATAGACCGTACATGCTGTAAAACTTAATACATTTGATTTTTTCCATTTTGAAACTTTTGTAAATTTGTATCAATTATGTATATGAAAAAATAATTTAATAAACGTGAATCTGCAGCTTTTTGCAGATTCACGTTTTTGAATTATTATTATAAATTATGTAATTTAAATGTTTACTATAAGTGAAATATGACACTTACAGTTACTTCACATGCATAATCGATAAGTCAGTTAAAGTAATTTTAATTAACTTTGTCTTCATTAAACAAGAAAATGTTTAATAACATTCAGAGTCAATGAATGGACCCTTAAACATACTTATTGAATTTTACAAATGTTAACATTTCAATGATAAAGTTATATCAAAATCAAATCACCGATTTCTCAAAGACATTAATTTCATAAAAATACCAGATATCCTCGTTTTCCGATTTGAACCGTCTTGGTATATGTCAGATTTGTTAAAGTTGAACTTTTATTTTAAGATAATTGATTTTTTAACATTCCCTAACGATTTACGACACCTCATACAAATTGTATAACTGGTATTGATTCGCGTTCTGCGATGGATTTGTACGAAATTAATAATTGAAAAGCTATTAATGGAATAGGTATTGGAATAAATTCATATGGACATATCCTGTCGCTATCACTGAACATGTGAATGAAAAAAGTGCAGTTTCCTCAATACGAGCTTTTTTCAATAACTTCATTTTATGTTTCAAAATGAAACCTTCCGTAATACCTTGACATTATGTATCAAATGCCTTAAAAATAAGTAACGCTTTCAATATCAAATGAACTGAAATGACAGATATATGCTTGAACATAAGTGATATGCTATATTTAAACAAATACATTGTTTAATCCTACGTACTGACAGAATTATTCATTCGAATCCACATTTTTATTTCTCTATAGTTATTTAACGTTTAAACTATTTTAAACTTATGTATGGGTTTCAATGAAAATATTATTAAAGAACATTGATAGAAGGATCTTTTTTTAGGACAATTTTGGACACAAAGTACGGTTTGAAGCGCTGGCAAATAGGCGAGATTGCCAGTAAGATTGGACAACTTTACTATCACTACTATCTGCGGACCAGCGAAATCAGCTACTTGCATGAGGCTTTTTCATTTTATGCGGCGATCCGCGGCCGCGCTTACTACAGTCGCGCCGCTAAAGAAGACCGCAGTGATCTGATGGTGAAAAAACTTAGATACTATGCCCGCTTCATCGTCGTGTGCCTGTTACTCAACAAGATGAAACTAGTCAAGGAACTTGTCCAGGAACTCGATGCTCAGATTGTAGATTATACGAGCACGTATGATCCTGAAGATCAGGTATTAAACAGACATATAATTATTTCTTACACTACGAAGTTTCATTTAGTAAGTTCGTTTTGATGAAGTAACAAAAACATCACAAAATTAACATTGATCGATAAACGCATAATGAATTATAGAAATTGAACATGCACTCTTATACCAATGCATTGCGTTAAAAATAACTAAAAATTGACTAAAAACTGATTCACTGAACTGATTCACTCTCAACGTCCAAATGAGTCAATACTTAAAAACCATTGATCTGAATATTGGTAGATTTTCCATTTCCATAATCTCTTAACATTCGTGTAGCATTTTCAACCAAAACAAAACTGTATTAAGGAGGTTTGGGCATAATGTTTTAGACGGAAAAGGATAGAAGACCTAAAACGAAGAACAAATTCTCGAAAACCATCGGAATGAGCAGCGCAGTGCCGAGACACAAAGTTTACAAACTAATAAAATGCTCTGAAAACATCTGAAAATCTCTGAAAACCTCTGAAAATCTCGGAAAACCTCGTAAAATGTCTTTAAATCTCTCAAAATCTCTGAAAACTCTGACAGTTCCAATTTTGAGAATCCTTCAGAGATTTTCAGAAATTGTTAGAGATTTTCCGATGTTTTCAGATCATTTTTCAGAGATTTTTAGAGATTTTAAAAAATTGTAGATGTTTTCAGAAATTTTCAGAGATTTAATTTCCACAAGGGACTACCAGAATGGATGACCCTAACTTACTATATTTCAGGTTGAATGGAACTTGGTTCTGGATGAGATAAAAGCGTTCGTGAAGGCCGAATCCGCCGTCGGGATCCTCCACTCGGAGTCGAATCCGGTGGTGGTGACGCACAGGCTGGGTCCCCTGACGTCGCCGCCGGTCGAGCGTTCGCCACCCATGTGCCTCTCTCTTCAAGAAATCCTGATCGTCGGTAACTGCGCCGATCAGGTCAAGTTCAGTGAGCTGTCCATGGATATGTTCCGCATGCTGCAGACCCTGGAGCGCGAGCCCAGGGACGACCCGAACCATCTCCACGACGCGTCGCCCGCGGGCCGCATGCCCTTCAGGCCCGGACCCTACCCCGCGGAAAACGGCGCACCGAGGCGCGACAATCCGCATAAGTATTTACTCTATAAGCCTACCTACAGTCAAGTCCAAGTGTTCCTCGCTAGTGGATTTAAGGAACTACCCGCGAACGGCGCCCTCTTACTCTACCTATCCGCCGATGGCTGTTTCTCCACCGTCAAGCGACCTGAAGAAAGTAAGACATATTCCAATTCACCTTTTATTATTTTTTTCAGTGGTTCGATGCAAAACATTATTTTATAGATGAACGTCGACATCACTGAAAAAAGGCATGCTGACTCTGAAAGTAAAACAATCCCTAACAGACATACCTCTAAAACCCGTAGATTCGACGTGGAATCTACGACGAATCTACCTTCGAATGTTCCTCCACGTAGAATCCAGATGGATTCCATGTTCGATGTCTATATGGGATGTTTGCAACCATTTTCCCAACCTATATAAAGTTTACCCAACCCAATAAACCCAACGGAAAAATTCTGGTTGGTTCCCTGTCCTTTTTCGCTCGAGTTGACCAAAAAGCAAATGCAGCCAATGTTCCATGACTTGTAAATAATTAATAAACAGTTGCATGCGCCACCGATCGAGGGTACAAAAAATGCCTGAACTATGTCTGTCGACAGTGGGTTACGATTTGGGCGGTGTGTTGACGAGTAGCAAACGCGAAGCGGACCACGGGAAACGGACGACTGGAGGGAAGGAACCGCACTGCCTTTATCCAGGGGACCTGTACCCCTTCACGCGGAAGCCTCTATTCGTAGTTGTGGACTCGGACAATAGCTTCGTGTTCCAGCAGATACCGCGGTACTTTGGCCAGCCGCTGATGGTGTTGATGTCGCCGCAGGACACGCCGCCGACCCTGCGGGACATCCGCCACGGCGGCAGCCTGTTCACTCTCTTTCTTCACGCACCACTCGCCGCCTTTTGCCTTATTTGCAACGTTAGCAGCCTCGCCGTGCATCACTGGGAGCGTTGCCAAAGTTACATTGACCGATTCCTCGCCGAGGCCAGTCGACTCGTTCTGAGATCCCGATGCGGTGAGAACACTTTTTGGAATACTGCGGCTAAGAAATTTTGGAACGATTTGATCAGAATACTTGTATGGCCTGGAACGATCGTTCGAAGTCAGATAGGAAGCTTTATCATAGTTGACATATTTGGTCTAAGTCTAAGAAAGTATTTGGTCTGACTCTAAGGAAAGTACTGACCAATTTTGCAAATTTTTTACTAAGAAATTGTCTACTGGGACTCGGTGTAGTTCAAGGAAAACTAGGAATAGTAATTTTACCATCTTCTTTGTAGTACATTGCTAATGACATGGTTTTAACCCTTAAACGATACACCTTCTAGGTATACTTGGGCTAAAAAACCCCAGATTTCAGTTACGGCTAGCATTGGCTTAAATGTACTAAAATTACTTTTCCAGTAGTGTTTTGCACTCGTTGAAATGTTTGCTTTATGGTAAAAATTATCAGAATTTGATTTATTGTCTGAGATATTTACCCAATAAACAATGAAAAAACACGAAAAATAAGCAAAATTGCACTTTTTTACAAAAAATATTGGGGTCGTTTAATTCCAGGGTAACATTTAAGGGTTAAATGGTATTATGGTACTATCTGGATGATTATTATTATGATAGTACTTAAGATTTAAGTAGCTTTTTTAATCTGGTTTTCTTAATTCCTACTTTACTGACTTCTTAGTCCTACCCTAATCTAAGATTGACCTATCAAGCGAAAACAGCTTTCCTGATCAGTAAAACATTGCAGTTTAAATAGACCAGGTTGCAATATTTAATTACCTTGACATTTTCAAGAGAAAACCGTACCGGTCATGATTTACCACTTAACATTCAACCTTTCAGCTGATGCAATTCCCAGTAAACAGAGCCATATTGTGAAAATTAAAAAGATATGACTGAACGTTTGGTCTATCGAACATTTTAATACGTATCATCGGATAGAAAATTTCTTATTAATGTAGGCCAATATAAGGTTTCGAATACGTCACAGAAGATTTATTACAGCAAATAGTTAATCCCAGCGATGAAATTGTTTTCGACATTTTTCTCATTTGAATACGTTTCATCTTTAATCTAAATGTATTCAAAAACGTGATTCATTCGTTTTGACAATTCAGCTAAAATTACAATCCCATTATTACGACTTCTTATATAAACTTGAAATCGATAAATATCCTAACTTGACCGGACCAGAAGTCGGGAATGAAAGAAGTAGACATCAACAACCCTATTGAAAAAATCGATTAGAAACGTGGAGATCCTTATGAAAAATCGAGAAATTCCACATAGAAATCAGCAATTATATTTCTGTTCGCATACACATATAAATAATAACAATCGAACATGTATCTACACATTAGTCACAATATTCTCTATTATAACTTACCGCCCTTGTAGAAATAAAAAATCTGAAAATGTCTGAAAATATCTGAAAATATCTGAAAAAGTTTTAAAAAATTATTAATAAGGTCTGAAAACAAGTTAAAGGTCCTAATTTTGACACCGTTTCAGGCCTATTAAGACATTTCCAGATTTTTCCAGACTATTCGGATATGTGTCGACCCGAGATAAGTAAATTCTGAAAATGTCTAAAAAAATCTAAAAATGCCTGAAAACTTCGGATCCGCAGTATTCGGATGGCAATTATTTTCGGGTCTTTTCGCACTTGTTCGGACCATTTCCGACTTTTTCAGAGAATTTCAGAATTAAATTACGAGCTCGTAATTCTCTGAAAAACTCTGAAACTTTCTGAAAAATGCAGGCCTGGAAAAGTATGAAATTCTCTGATAAAGATGATACCCTTGTTAAAAAAACTCCACAGCTGGGACTCGAACCCACGACCTATAACGCAGGCATTTCCAGGCATTTTCAGACTTTACTTATCTCAAGTTCGCACATATTTGAACAAGTCAGAAAAAGTCTTAACAGGTCTGAAACGGTGTCAAAATTGGGACCATTCAGCCTTTTTTAACCGCATAAGTCCAAATAGATGAATCCTAACCTAATTTATTAATAATGTATTCCCTTTCCCCAACTAATCTCTCCCTTTCACGTTTCCAGAAAGCAGCGTGCTGCAGTTCTTCGGCGACGACTTTCTGCGACTGCTGCTGGTGCGCTACGTGTTCTGCGACGTGGTGCTGCGGTTGCACCGGTCGTTTCGCGGCCGGCAGCACCTGCCGCGCTGCCACCCGCCGTTGCCGGAATCGGAGGTGCTCGACCACCCGAACCTGTCGCACTGCGTGCTCGACCTCGCGACCTGTCTGGACGTGCGCGACCACTTTCTCGACAGCAACGAGCTCGCCTGACCCCGGTATCTTCCTTACCCGGCACCGAACGCGACCTCCCCCATGTTGAACTCGTACAATTACGACTACGATTACGATTACGACAATTACAGCTACAATAATAAAAACCTTACATTGAGACCTCATTAAACTGCCTGCCGAAGTTACGTTCACTCTAACTAAGTCCGTATCTTGAACCGAAACTCGGTCGGGTTCATCGGGTCGGCCTGGGCCACGCCGAAATCGATCCCATGCGTCTGATTGTCTCGCTGAGAAAACTAAATGGTACCACCTAGGTGGCAAAAGTGCCATTGGGAAGAATTTACCACATGAAGTTGTACAATTCTCTTTTATCATCCTATAAAAAATAAAAATGGTAGAAAGAAATGGAAGTCGATAGAAATGAAACCAAACTTAGCTTTCTTAAAAAAAGATCGGGAATTGAAAGTTCCTATTGATTTCTATTTCCTTTAATGTCCAGATAATGTATTTCCAACTGGAAATTGAATGTCTTTCTCTTATCTTTAATTTCTAAATCAAACATCTTAGCAGAATCTGTGTAAAATGTTTTTTTTTATCTATTTGCTTTCATTTCCATTGACTCAATGTCTATTTCTTTCTTTCTTGACTTTGAAAGAGACCTAAAAAATATCAAATCTATTCCCTTCTATTTCAAGTTAACTTTTACTACTTCACTGCTACAGTTTAACCATTTAAAAAAGTACGCCTTACTAAACCGGTACTTCAACCACTTAGTTTTCTCAGTGGCCTTTCCTACGGTTGCGGATTCGCGGCGACGGTACCGCCACATTGCTTTACGTCGCAATGCCTTGTAAGACGACGCGATCACGCATTGTAAAGCGCGGCAAATTGATTATCATTCGTTGGGAGTGCAAGGGCGAGAATTCGACGTGAGCGCAGTCGATGAATTGCACCAGCCAAACTTGATTAAACACATTCTGTAAACATAAAAGAGATAGATATTCTTTTTATACTCGTTTACCACTGCGGATGGTAAATTGTTGAAGCGCGCGAGCGAGCGGGATTAGTTGACAAGACTCCTTCGTTGTGAGCCCCGAAAGTCCAGCGTCACGCGTTTCCAAGGGACGAAGGTCTGAGGAAGAGCCACTACCCTTCACCACCACCTTTCCTTCCTGTTCCGTTTGTGCGACTGAACGATCACACCTGCAATTCGATTGTTTGATACAGATTTTTCGATATAACAATACCTTAGATAGAATAATATATTTGTAACATAGGACCTGTGTGCGATTTATTTACGACATCGGTGCATTCGCTGATGCAGACTTTGTTAAACTGTTGTCCTTGACCCGGTACAGCAGTTACGTGAATTTGCCGTGAGAAAAATAATTGTCGATAATATGTACTGTTTCGCTTGAAATTTGCCACGTTTCAACGGAAAGTTAGCGGATAAGGAAGATTCAGAATGATATGTTTATATTAAAAGTATTTACGTACGAATCGACGTTAATGATGCTTTTTGACCTTAGAAGAGATACTTTTTTGCTGGCGCATGCGCAAACTTTCGCAGTTAGAACATTCCATTAGATACCATATAGATTGGTATGGCTGGTTTTAATAGTACCTATATTTTTGCGGATTTGGACAGTAAATTGCCCGATTTTGTATTTTGGTCCACCAATATAGAAGTGGCACGTAACCTCTGGCAAAAAGATCATAGAAATCTATTAAGGAAATTTTTAGAAGAATTGCAACAGAAAATCCATAAAAGTACATAAAATTCCCTATGTCTTTATCTACAAATGTCTATGAAACGTAAAACATTATTTCATAGACATTTGTTCATAGACAGTTATTTTATTAAAAAACTATATGGAATGCCATATACCATCTATGGATTTCCTTTTGAAATTCTTATAAAGTAAGTTTCCTTTATAAAACTCTATTACCCTTAAACCAGAGGTGATGGTTTCAGTCCACTTTTTGACAAAATTTTTATATTTATCGGATTTATGGTTTCTGATGGACTTTTTAACTGGGATAAAAAATTCTATTTAACTTGTCCAGTTAAACAGAATTCCAGTGGGGCATTACTTGGAAGGACGACCAATTTTTCTATGTTTTCGTGTGACTCGTTCACACATATCCCAGTTTCAGTTCAGACGAGTATAGTTTTGATTTGAGAAGCAGTCGAGAAGTGGTCTGCAATTATTTTTCTCAGTGCATATGTTGTGTTCATGTTGTGTTTTTTGTGTTCCCCTTGAAAAGTTCTTTGATCATGTGACATTTTGGTTTTTACGGTACCGCTAATGAAAACCTCGATAGTTCGATTCAAAGTGCGGGTCTGCAATGATCGAGCCCCAAGTGCAAATATTAAATGGGAGGAGAAGAATCAAGGACAAATGCCGAAATGGTAGACGTTCGACCAAAAAGTTTTTACGTTAAGCTGTTGCGGAAACTTTGTTGGGGAAGAACGTTTTTCATGGATTCCACTACCATTCAACTACAACTACATGACAATGCATTGAATGATACAAATTTTTATCGAAGTTTCATTTGTTCGTCGAGTTAGTTGTAACGAAATTACAAAGTACTTTTGATATCATGCAAACTACCAGAAACTATTCAGAACTGTACAAAATACATTCACAACATGTAAAAAGTCATACAAAACTACACAAATAATCAAAAACTGTTTTAAGTGTCGACTGATTTTTGCACTTTTGTGTACTTTTGTCTTTTTCATTCCCAATTGCAACATTATCGAGATGAAGATCTGCTTATATCTACATATCGATATTGCCAAAATACTGTACTCTTCGTGGATTGAATATGTTGAAAGGTACAAAGGAGTTTTTGTTTAGCTTTCCATTCTATTGGGCAAAATAATGAGATATGAGATCAACATATTACATACATGTAGAGTAAAGTAGTTTTGGTCTATTACTATATCAGATTATGTATCAAAAATTGGCTTTTATAATTTTTCAATTTTCAACTTAACACGTGCATTATCATTGATAAAAAAATCATTTATCTCAATAAACATAAGTACGACACTTAACTAAATAATAACATTAATTTTAACCGCTAGAAAGCACATTTGTAAAATATAATATTTAAGTTAATTTACCATATTGCAAATGAGCAGCTTGTCCATTAAAGTTACACTTATTTTATTTTTTATATAATTATTCTATGATTTGTTGATACAATTATTTAAATAAATCAATTAATAACTTATTTACATTTAAAAGTGTAGTTTAGGTTACTTTTATGGAAATCATTATATATCTACATATCATGAGGATTTTGCACTTTAATTTCTGAAAAGTGCTCAAAGGCACAATGTTGAACTAAAAACAGTAATTTTGATTTGATTCTAATCTATGCATTTTTGGCTTGTGGAAAATTCAACCGTACAAGAGTATACGATTTAAGAAAATATTGATAAAAATCTCACGTTATTGTTCAACTTCCACGTTATGTTGCCAGCAACGTAACGATGGCAGAAACTGTGAAATTGAGAATACGACTTTTTCAATTTTACATCACAATTTTTGGCCATCAAAAGAATTGTCCTCGTGAGATGAAAGACACGGTAGCTACTTGTGATATTTTTCAAGTCGTCGAACTAGGCCAGAGATACTTCCATGTCGCTTCACAGAGTTGTATGACTCCTTATTAATTTTATAAACTTCTAATTCACAGCACCGAAAATTCGAAGAAATATCAATTATACATTATTTTTCTCCCGTAAAAAATTAAGTTAGAATGTATGATATGCTACCTGCGAAGAGATATCATATGTAATTTTCTTTCCACAAGAAACGAGAAGAATTGATACCTAAGTGTAATCATCCCAATTCATAACATTAACAGTTTTCACCTAGTTCTGTTCATATTGCACCTATACACACTTAAAAATGTCTTATCACGAACAGATCCATTTTGTGAGAGCAAAATGTTTCAAGATCTATTCTCACAGAATGAATCCTTCTTTGACAGAATAAATTTTATTGTTGCAGTAGGTATTGACAAATTCTAGACATACGTTTATGACATCCACGGAGACATTTTCCTTCGTGTAAAATTCCCAGCATTCGGTTATCTGTTCGTAAATTTAGTCGAAGTAAGTTGAACAACTTTACAAGTATAAGAAGTTTTTACAAGTTGCAATTTTTAATAAAATGTCTAGGTTGTTTAATGTAAATCGAAAAAATGATTCGAAATCGTGAAATGAATTCGTTGAAAAGGACAATATTCTAAGAAAGGCAAACTTGATTGAGAAAATAGACTGTTGGAACCATTTCCCTTGTTGAAGTGGAAAGTCTGGAAAAAAATATTTTCAAAAGGTGTGTCTGAGAATTTTGTTTCAGTCGGTTATTATTTTAGGGGCGAAATTGTATTATTTCGTATGCATCGGTCGAAGTGCGACTTTCACTGTAGGTTTAAGCAAATTGAGATTTTCATGACTTCTTTCAGACCTACGATAATCTTGATATGAGACCTTCAGGCTTTCCATTTTGCATAAGGGTTCTTTAGACTGCTAGCCTAGAATGGGTGATATATTTTAGCAGTGCATAGACTGTTATGAATGAACAATCAACTGATATGATAAGAAAAGCAGTCTTTGAACCGTCAAAATATAAGATCGCACTGGTTTACTTTTAACTGATATAATCTAATTTATGTCGATTGAATTTTATCTCTACTGTAATAAAATGTACGAAAATGATGACGAGAAATATTGAAATAATGTTTTCGAACAATAAAAACCTATTTAATTAACAAAAAAGAAACATTTATTTTAGGTTAGGATTTCACAAGCTAAACAGTTGCACAATTTAGAAAAAAATCATTATTTTCTGTTGAAATATGCAAACCCAAACTTGTTATGTATAATTATCAGTATCAGAAGCTGAATAATTATTATTTTAGAGATTCTGTATTAATTTAAGAAGCAGAGCCTGAGATGACTGTTGCAATCTCTAATATTTTCTTAAATTTTAGAAAAACATTTTTTCAGTAAAATTAGTTAAACTCCTTAAACTCTGGTTAAAAACTGTATCAACAGTTTTAAATTCCTTCAGTTAATAGTTATAGTTTTTCGGTGTCTAGATATTTTTTTACGATTTCAAGGCACTTACACAGTTTTTTTCAACCAGCTCGATAGTATTATTGTTAAAGGGAGTTTAATTCTTTTTTGAAATATCTAAAAATTGAAATTTAAAATTGAGAATTTCAAAATATAAAAGCTTAATCGCGACTATATTCTGAGATGAGTCAATAAGTAAGATGAGGCAAATTATCTTTTTGGATATAGATTTTATTACCGAAATTCGATCTTCATCTAAAACGTTAGACTCTTAAAACCTACAACGTTTATGATGTACATAAACACGATTTAAGCGTTTGCTATAAACTAATTTTACTTATTTTTATATTGTTTATGAGTTTTTTAAATAAGTTATTAATATGTAATAAGAACAACTAATTTCTGCAACACGAGGTAAGTAAATTTTCACGCCACAAAAGTTTTTTTTCGACATAGTTTTATGAATACAAAACAAATACAAATATATAAATCTCTGTTATAATCTAATTCATTTGTGAATAATTCATTTGTGTACGATTATTGTTCCATTAAAATCATTCAAAATTCTGTATTTTATAGTATATTTCTTGGATGACTAATTTTATTAGTGGAATAAACTGTTACAGTGATACATCGACCATAACGTTCCGGAAGTTCGTTGAATAAAACAGTCAAAAGTAAAACATGGAAACCTCAAATTTGTCTTACCAACACTAAAGTACCTCTCAAAATTTCTAACTTTTATCACTCTCCACGTTATTAGTGAGTAATTATTTAATCTACATTAAATGATCTAAAAAGATAAATTCAAATACCTAATAATCAATCTAGTTTTAAACGAAATCTTTTTGTTAATTGTGATAAACTATAATTAAAATCATTTAATAAATGTATACTAAGGCATATAAACTTCACGTTTTTGCGATTAAAAAATGCATTGTGTTATTAAAAAATTCTGTATTTTAAAGTATTTTATATGTAATATTAAAAAAATCCAAAATCCAAACTTCCAAAACCGTGGAAATTACTCCGCCCAATTACCGATCGTATCGATTGGTCGCATTAGAAGACACAGGTGCTCATCGCCGAATAATCGCGGAAAAGCGCGCTCTAGATTCAACCGCGACTATAAATAATCCGCGACACGCGACCCTGTGCGTTTCTCTCCGCGAATATACGGCCGAGACACAGATCTCCGCAAATCACTGTTGCGTCTGGCAGGCGTGGCGTCCAACATGAGGTGGGAACTAACATGAAAAAGAAAAAGAAACGTCCAAAACAGAAAGTGCGGTGATCGTCAGGAAAACGTGTATTTCTGGTCAAGTTTTAAAGTTCGCGGCAACATTTTTTTATCCGTCAAACTCGTTCAACGACATCAGATTTCAAGTGAAAAAGTGTCCAGAAGAAATGTCGAAAGTCGGTTCCAGGAGAAGTGCCAAGAATTCGAAGGCCGTAAACGGGAACGTCCAACTGGGTAGGTATATAATTGGCGCGGAAATATAGACTGCGCATCATTAAAAATCATGCAAAGTCATTTGACATTCTGACGAAATTAGGCAAACTTTGCGAGTCGAAAGAACTGATTTTTCATCGATCAGATATCGGTTTGCTGCGGCATATTAATGTCCGAATTTTCAGAAGTTAATTTTTGCCTGAACTTGCGCGACAAAGTCAGCCAAAGTTTGGTCCGTTTTCAGGGGCTTTATTTATAAATTTGCGTGGCTTGACAGCGTTGTAACGTGATTGTTTGGATGAGAAAAATTCTGTCGCGTCGATCGCCGCGAGATTTGCTAATAAGAAACGATGGTCGGACTATTTTTGAAGTGGCCGGAAAAAAGAAACGTGTTAAGAGGCGATAATTTGTGAATTATCGTCAAAGATTTTAATTATGACAGTTAATTGTCAATTCGAACACTGTCAAGTTTAAAAGTTTTGTTAAACTGATCGAGGTCAATTTTGATAAAAATGTTTCAGAAACTACAATTAAAACGAAAAAGGTCAAAGCAGTTAGTTATTCCACATTTCGCTTCTTGTACTGTAGCTGCTCAACCTAAACTAAAACATTTGGCTAATGTAGCTGCAGTTTGCAGTCACCTTGTATCAGAACTACGGAAACGAGTCTGTATTAATGGAACAAATAAATGTTTGTTTTTATTCATTGATCTATCGTTGCTCCAACGTTAAAGTTAGGAGTAATTATATTTTTATCTTTCGTTTAATTTGAGGAAAAAGGTTAGTCAGAAATTATTCATGTATTGTTATAAATAATAATAGATGGCATTGTTGACGAATATATTCGTTTTAGCTACATCTCAAAAGATTTTTTAGTTAGGATTGTGATATTATAAGTTTCAGCACATGCATGGATGTTTATGCATTATGAATTCAATAGAATGAGTCATTATTGTGATAATTATAGTAAAAGAATATATATACATAATAAATCTACTGTTAAAGATGTAGGAAGACAATTCGAAACTAGAAATGTTTTTAATAATTGAAAACAATTGAAACAATTAAAAAAACAACACTAACATTTAAATGAGTAAAAAATTGCAATAGCTAAAATGAAAAAGTTTAATCCATACTTATTTGAAGTGTAAATTAAAATTAAAAAATCAGAATTTTAATTTAATACATTTTAATTCACGAATGTCTTTTTCATTATAACTGACTTTAAATAAATAATCAAATAAACAACGCAATATATTGCTAGATAAGTCATGCTAAAACATCAGTCTCACTGTGAAAAGATCTAATTTTCAGATGAGTGCACTCACTTAATTAAAAAACTTATTATCGGCAAAACCTCGGAAAGTTTTAATCTTATTTTAGAGGATCTCTGTCAAATATAACAAAAGGCTTTCGTCTTGAAAGAAATCTCTTAAAAGATCCATTTGTAGAAGGCAATGTAATTGTTACCCATAGATGTACTATAGTCTAAAACGATATCCTATTTACACATTCAGTAAATAATAATTTGATATAATGCAGCAGAATGGCTATAATTTGTTGTTATTAATTAGCGTTCGCAAAACAAAACAATGATTTGGCAATGGTTGATCAATTTGTCTGTCAGTTTGACTGTAGCATTGTCACGTGTTGCAATCATGAAATATTTTTGCGGTTGCTTGGCATCAATTTCTTTTAATCATTGGTGTCATCATCATCGAACCACGCTGCATCCGCATAAACAGTATTTGTACGCAGTTTCACATCCCTATCATTTATTTCCAAATATTTAACAGAACTGTGATTTTACTCTAAACAAAACTTCCTGTTCTTGTAAATGAATACGAAACTCTTTTTATTTTGTAGTAATGCGTTAATTAACCGCAAATTTCTGTAAAAATGGATAAAAATGTTTCAAATAAAGTTTCATTCCCAGTTCAATGACAGCTGAATAATTACTAAAAATGTAATATAACTCTTCCTGAGCTGTTCAACAAAGTTGTTAATTCGCAACAAATTATCTAATAAATAGCTACTAGTAAAAGTCAATTTTCTTTTTTTAGAGTTTTAGAAAGTATCGGATTAAATTCGAAATTTTGTAATTTTCATTAATATTATTAACAATAACAGATTTGTAGACTAGTTCAATTTCGAAGTTATTCTTTACACTACTATTTATATGATTTTATAATAATTTTTATTGGAACATATACATCTTTGGCGCTGTGTTTCACGTCCAAATGCTAGTCAAAGTGACTAATAATTACGGCACCTAACCATATATTTCTTGTTTCTTGCGTCTTTCATCGGCACCGTCTCCCCAGACTTAGTTGCTTCTACTAATTTACATTGTGTACTTATTTATTACACTGCCGTCCTACTTTCGCGTTTGATAGTTATTTGATTGTATACGTTTTACATATCTCGTAAATCTAGTTTCAAAGTTGCCTTGAAAATGTTCACTTTTTTATTATGTAGCTCAGAATCATCCCTGATCCAAATATGCGAATCTAATAACAACAATAGCAGGCTCTCATTATATATATAATAACAGGAACTATCATTTTGATATAAATGAAGAATCGATCCCCGTTAGTAAAAGATTAACGGTTTGGTTATATTACTTCTGCACACATTTGGACCTATTTCCGAAAAATGTACTCTGTGACATACATTTTTAATGAATGACGATATGCTATGCAGATTCTCGAGTGACTTCACGTGAATTGAGCAAGTTGTCTGTCAGGGTTAGGGTTCCCCAAACAACTAAGTATTTTAGAGAATGCGGTAGTAAGAATATAGGACAGCGACTGCCTCAAATCTTCAAGTGAAGCAACGTTACCAATGATTCAAAGTCGGAATGGTGACTAAACACTCTTAAAAATATTCTTTTTGGCTCAAAAGGATTCAGAACCGACAGGAAAGGAAACAGGAATTCCTTTTGTTAGAAAAGGAATTCCTTTCGGATGAAAAG
>JABFPB010002388.1:0-20341 GCA_022817645.1 Ceratoteleas bidentatus
TGGCTAAAAATTAACCAAATTATTTGGTTGTGACAACTAAAATTTGGTTGCCACAACCAAATATTTTTCTCCGTGTAGGTTTAAGTAGTCGTAAAATAATCTTTTTCTATTCATGCCAGCTATCCAATTCGGAAGTCGAATGTATCCTTTTATTTGCTTATCACTCCCTTTTTTCAATGTCGAAATGCACATATATTCACGAGGCTTTATTGTCTTTGACATTTTACACTTTTTGTACTTGGCCAGAGACATTACCTGATATACACTCCTGATATGCTAAGCATTTTGCAAACCATGATCCTAATATTTCTGTACAACAGTATATGATACATTTTTTATCTAACACTTTACAGAGCAATAAATTCAACTTTTCTCTACTAAATTCTTAAACTGGTTTGTGCACATGTCGACACGGGAAAACGGGAAGCTCATCACGGAAAGTGGCGCAGAAGTCGAGCTGGCGGGATTAAAATGTTCGCCAATTAACTGTCATTTTCGGCGGGACTCACTTCATTTCGGCCCCGATCTGATGCGGGGCGAAAAAATTGCCGACCGGTTTGATCGGGCCGAACCCGGCCGCCCGGGCATTGTCTCGGGCCTGGGTCAAATTTCCTTTAAGCCGGACTTTAATAGGTTCGGCCCAAATCTGGACCCGCACCTTTCTACTAAATATATAGCCGTAAAACGCAGCCCCCGACGCTACGTTAAACAATTTTTTATCAAACGCCCTAGTCGAATGATGACTTTTAGGGGCGATGAAAATCATCGATGGTTTGAGGGGTTTTTGGTTCGTTGAGGGAGGATTAAGATTCGAAATGAGGGAATCAGAGTTAGGACTTTGAAGAAAACTGTTGATTTTGTAACGTTTGAATAACACGCTCAAAATGTTTTGGGTAAGTGAGAGAAAATAATCGTTTTTATTTTTGTTTGTAAACATGTTATGTAAACAATGTTCGTAAACATGTTGTGTAAACAATGTTTGTAAACATGTTATGTAAGCAATGTTTATATAACGTGTTTGTAAACATGTTATGTAAACAAATTGTTTATATGTTGAGCAAACAAAGAATTGGAGAATCTTTCAAAATCGACATTTAGGTAATAGTTGGGATATATACGCATTAAAGCATTGAGGTGTTTAGCCATTTTCTAACTTATGGTAAACTGAGCACATTTAACAAGTATTTAGTGTAATTATAAAATAAATTAAAAATTTTTTATAATTATAAATAATAACGACATTGCGACTGAATGAAATAATTCAATTTAGATTGTGACTTAGATTAGATCCACTGATAGTTCATCATTTCCAGTAATATCTGGTTTAATATATACACTTAAAACGGGCAACAGGTGGTATTCGAGAAAGAACTATATCTTAGCTGAAGAAGAAGAGGTTTTTGCAGTAGAAACTTAATGTTTTCACATAAGTACACGTATGTGGAATTCCTTATAATAAGAGAATATGCCCTTTGTTAGTTAAATAGGATATATCACCATATTGCAAGGAACTCCGTATATTTTACAATGCATATTTTCAATATTTTCTTTCATGAAAAAGTGACTTCTCATTAATGTTAAAGTACTTTAAAATGTGTTTTTTTCTTTTTTTATTTTTTGGATATAGTTACATGCACATGGATAAAACTGGATAAATGGTATTTGAAGTTGATGAATTATTAAAGATAATCTCAAAAAATCTAAAATAATTTACTGTCTATTTTAATTTAGCGTTTTCCCGATGACCAAAATGAAGTCAGTTTAAACAAAAAAATACACAATGGATATAAGGCACTATTTATTGATATATAAAACACAAACGTGCTCGTTGAGATTTCAGAGCCAACTGAATCCGGCTGCCAAAGTTTACCGCTAAGAGACAGTTCAAAACAAATATATCATAACAACCCTAGTAGAAACTGCCCGGGCATTGGCACGGATGTAACGCGACGCCAGGCTGGGCCCTGGCCGGGGAACGAAATTTGGCCAGGGCTCGGCAGGGCGATACCCGGGCAATTACTACTTGGGACGGGTCTCAAATGAAAACAAATGGTATAAATACGGTTTGCTCCTTTGCAGTTTTTACCAGTGTTTTCTATGTCTCTAATGGTATCTACTGGATTTTTTACATTTGGGAACATGAACAATTTCGCTCTTCTCCCATCGCGAAAATTCCCCCACCCCGCAAAACGGAGCAAACGCAACGTAACCTCCGCCGCGTACTCGGCGGCTAGTTGCGAAAAACGCCGACTCGGCCGCAAAGGCAAATGCAAACCCGCAAACTGGAAACGCGCATTCCGCCGCAACGAAATTCATCGCGAAATAAAAAACGCGCCTCTCCGTCTCCCTCCCTCTCCCCCTCGTCTTTCTCTCGCATCGCCGACCACAATGCTCATGATCATAAGTCGATGTATTCAAAATAAATGTATGTAAATAAATTTGTGTTGCAAATGAATGAAAACACGGGCAACAATGTAGCGATGAGTTTAACTGGTCGATTGAGCGATAAAAGGAATAAGTCGAATATTTGATGGCGATCTGATGGGCGCTAGACCTTGGGCCGGCGTATAAAGAATATGAACGTGAGACCGCATTCGCGGTGTACGTGCATTCCCTAAGTATCGCGGGGAAGTATATAGCGTTACCTGAAGTTAATAAACCCCGGGACCGAGCTTTGGACCGCGCGACTCTCGACTTCTCCGCTTTCCTCGCTCGTTCGCGGCGCTCGGGCCGCACTCCCATTTACCAACATCGACCGCAAGACAAACCCCCGGCCCGCGCGCCCCGCGGCATCCTTCGCCGTCGCACTATTTTTCTCGAGGTTCGCTCGGCTCTGATATGCGCGGCTAGACCGCAGACACCACCGGACCGAACGCACGCAAATTATTTTCTCCCTTTTTTGCGGCGGAGGGACAAGGAGGGCTACGGCAGCAACGGAGAGAGGAGAACTCATCTCGGGGAATTGCGGCTCGTCCGCAAATATCATCATTCCGGATTGATGAGTGTCGTTGCGACGGTGGCATTTCTTTTTTTTTTGGAAAAGTAGAGGAAGAAGGATTTTGGGGAAGAATGGTGTGGGAAGAGGGGTTATTGTTTTATAGGGTTTTAGAAAGAATTTTAAGGGGGTATGGTAGTGGAATGAAAGTAATGCATTTTCAATGAAATCTAATTACGATGGTAGTGTAATGTCTTCTCGGACATTACTAGGCTAGGACATTGTGCATTCTTGTTCTAAGTCAGTAGTACCCTATTTTATCTATTTTATATAACATATAAAGATCACGATTGTTTATGTTATGTCTTTAGTAAAAAGCTAACCCTTCTTACCAAAAGTATGTAAGCATAACACTTGAACATACGATAATTTCATTTGTATCAATTGTCACTTAAATTGATCAAATTATGTATTTGTAAGAAGCTAACAAATACATAAATGGTAAGCATTTGAATGAAAAAACTACTTTTTCTGATAATAAGAAAAACTTGGGCGACTGGTGTTGATTGTTTAAACAACATCAGTTCCGTTTTACATTTAAGAGAATTTTATTTCACTCGTCATTTAATGGTTATTTAACTAGACACAGTGGTTTTATAAGAAATATTATTAACGCTTTTTTCTCACCTCGAAAACGACAGGAAACATAACCCTTTCACTACACTGTTTATTTTATTGCTATTTGATAACAAGCAAATAAAGTCAGAAAATCGAATTATTCTCATAAAAATCTTTATTAATACTTAATTATTTTTAAATTATAAAAATCTGAAATGTCGGTAATTATTCCTATAACCTTGTCTTATGGCAATGCAAAAACAAATTATTCTGGAATATATATACACTTCAACATTGTATTTGAACAAAGAAAGGCAGTGTCAAAATGAACAGCAATTCTCTAATTAATCTTTAATAACACAATTTATAAACTTGTAGACATACTGTAATTTTCTTATCATATTTTTTGCCATGTAGAAAGTGTAATTTTGGAGCAAACTCGTTTTTTTTATTAAAAGTCGAAGGTGTTTCTTGAAAAAAAGAGTATTTTTGGAGCATTAAACAACTTTGTTGATTTTAATCGATTAAAACTGATGAAGTGGAACCGAGTGTTAAATAAAGAACAACTTTCGCGTTCGAAGAGAGAAGGAGTAGACGCGCGCACTTGCACAAAAAGAAACGGTTTTTTTCGGATTAAGTAATTATCTAAACTACTTACGTTATTACAGTTGGTACAAGTTGCTACAAGATATGCCGACTCACCTGAAACAGATTTACATTTTTATTAATAAAGGTGTTGTAATACTTAACCAGCGAGGTGTTAAAAAAGTCGAGACATTATTATTAGTTGATGAAATGAAAAATCGCGATTGAAAGCTGACCTCGAAATGAACATTTCCGCTGAATGGTAGAAACCATCTAGAGTCAGTCTTCAAAAAGAATTTTCACGATAATTCGGACTTAGAAAGCGCGATCTTTGTCTTTGTATCTTTGATATTTAAAATGTCTTATGAGTTCTCATATCGATAGTTCTCGTAGAAAGTATAAAGGAAAGACTTGTTTATCTTAATAACTTATCATTAGGACTTTTTATCAGAAAACGAATATGAATATGAAGTATAAGAAGACAACGATCAGATTTTCTAAATTTATAAAACATTCCCTACACCATTACTAAAAAGTAAAATCATCTCACCGATACAGTCAGTGTACCATAATTTCAACGTGCAATCAGAATCTGAAAATCTTAATCTCAATTGGATTTGAGCCTATAATGACGTACAAACGTCTTATCTTCTTCAAAATATACTAAACTGATCGAGTATCACTCCTCTTTTTACACTTTATACCCACACGTCCAATAACACCTACCATAAAAATGAAACTAGCAGTCATAAATCAGTTTACTTCTTCCCCCAATTTCCAATCATTCTAAAACCACTAAAAATCTTAATGACTCAAGATCGCATTTAAATATCCTCAAACCTATAAAATCCACCCAACTAATCCCCAACAACACTGTTAAAAATGAGAGTTTGCAGCGGATGTACGAAAACCTGTCTTTATTCAGGTAAGTGCCTCTTAATTATCGTATAAAAACGTATAAAAAGATAACAATTTTAACTGGAAACATTGTTTCATCTTCAAATCTTAGTGATGAATTCTACATAAATATATTTAATTTTAAGTTGCAACACAAATTTAATTGTTGAAACAACGTTTTATCCAGATTCACTAGAGTAACAGTTGATACAAAAAATAAATTTTATTTTGCATCTCCTCTTTTTTCTGACAAAAGATATTTTGTTACATTTTTAACATTTATCAATTAATAATATATTTTCAATATTACTCAGTAAAAAAATGTTATACAGTAAAAAAAATACAATTTTTTTAAAAGAACTGTTTTACAGTAGAAAAAAATGAAACTTTTTAAATAATTGTCAATAATTAATTTACGCAAATACAAATCTTAATTCTACCATTTAATTTGAACGTCCTTAACTCGGGCGACTTTTCTCCTCGCTATCCGTCATTTTCCACCGCAACTTTTCTTCTCCTTCAGCAACATTCTTTCGCCGCAAAAACCTCTCAAAAAGCATTCCCCACTTCCTTGCGCAAAACTCGCGTAATCGTTCTTTAAACAGTGCCATTTTTGCGCGCTGCCACCCATCATCCCGTCGGTTGGCTCGGCGCGCCAAAAATCCGCGCCGATGGATAAATCATTGCGGATTACCCACGCTCGTCGCGCAAAAAGCCGTCCCCCCGTTGGAGCGTTGACAAAGTTCTAATGCCGGAAAAATGCGCGCCGCGGCTCTTACGTTTCCGCGGCTCGAATCGCGCGTCTCATTACGGCGGCCGGTGAAAAATCGGAAACGTCCCGCGCGCAACAACGTTACACATGTTGCATTGTCACGCACACACTCTAGGAGCCGCGGCGCGACAAGGACGGACGCGCCGGAGGGGCCGCGCGCGAGAAAAGAGAGGTGAGAAAAGGCGCTAGCGGGGTCCCGGTGCGCCCCCCCGCGGCGCGAAGCTATCGCGGTTACATGCATTTCTTACGAGTAATAACCTGTAACGTTTCGCTGAGAGAAAGACCGCCGAGAGAAGAGAGAAAGTCACGTTTGATAGATCGTCCGGCATTCGATTTTCCGTGTAAGAGGCTCGCACGTATATCTCCTTGTACGTGTAATTTGCTTCCATCGGGCACGACGCGGGCTTTTGATAGCCGACGCGGACGTTTACAGGAATGTCCATTTTTGCGGGCACGGCACCCCCTGAGGCGGGGGTGAATCCATCCCAAATGCGGGATTCCGGCGGGGGAGCTGAAACAGTTAAGGTGATACCGATAGTCTGCTGCAATGGAGTTAGTGTCTATGTTTATAAAAAATCGAATGATAATAAGTTTACAAAAAACCGACCTTTCCGACATATGATTGTGAGAGAAAAAGTCTGGCTGACAACTCACAACTTTTAGTATCGCATGTTCGAAAAAAAAGTTTTTTCGCATTTTTTCGTAGCAAAACGACAACATATCGCGAAAAAAAAGTTGTGGTTTGTCTCCCACAATAACAGAATGTCAGAAAGATCGGTTTATTGTAAAAGTATTATTCGTATCTTTTTATAAACAAAGACACTAACTCCGTTGCAGCAGACGAAAAAGCCCGCGTCGTGCCCATCGGCTGACTTAGGACGAAGTCAGCGAAGCGACCATTACTTTGACATCGAATAAAAATATTAAAAAAGTTAAGGACGAGTTTCAAGCGTGATTATCGACATTACTATTCGAATGCTTAGATTCGAATAATGGAATTTTTTTAAATTACTTTCTGTCTGAATAATTCAAACATTTTTCTAATCGAATACGGCGAATAAAAAAATATTATGAATATTTTTTATTGGGATAAATAATTTGTAAAAATTACACCAAAGTTTTTATAAGCTGTACGTAAAATGTTGTTGAAGTTCCGATAAGAATCCCATCCAAAGGCAGAAATGAAAAATAAAATGTCATGGAAAATAAACGAATTATACTTGTCTGTTACTCTGATGGGATATCATTGCCAACTAACAAAACTAACGAAACTGCTAAAACTAACGTCGCTAATAGAACGCTTAAGGTAGACATATCCCTGATAAATCCAAGTACTGTATTTTTATTACTGAGACCAACTTCAATAAAAGTAAGTGAATGATGTGTGATTATTGATAATATTCAAGTAGTTGGAAATTACTTGTTGTAAAGTAATTAAACACAGTACTATACTCTAAAATTGTAAGGATAAATTGTAAGGATGTCAAGCAAGTATAATTACGTACTATTTCAAAGTATGTAATTTAAATTCAGTTAAAATCACAGACAGTATTTTTAATGCAGATTAATGATCCAAAAGCATTATTTTTCAGAATTAAATATACAATAAAGGAAGTGTCTAACGCCACTCAGCGTGAACGTATCGTGAACGTAGTGGAAACGTAACAATTGTTTATGTACACGTGCACGGTAAGTTGCACTTACCGCCCGCTCAGTAAGTGCAACTTACTGAGTTGGTCTCAGTAAGACCAACTTACAGGGTAAGTTGGTCATTACCGCTCTAGAACTGTACGTACCACGCTATTCAACAGGCGGTAAGTGCACACCCCGCGCACTTTATACATAAAATGTAGTAAGCATCACGGGCGGTAAACACTTATTGACATGCACGGAATTGACAACACCCGACTACGACTCGGGCTGCCTTCTTCAGCCCTCATGCTTGTCTCGTGTTGTCAACTCCACGCAGGTCAATAATGGCTTACCACCCTTGATACATAATATTCTAATGTCGCTGTTTACCGCTGGTGAAACTATACTTTATGCTCATATGGTTGTTAAGCCTCATTCATAGTTATTATGCCAAGTTTACATGACAAGTAGTTTGATTAATGGTGAAGTTACACGAAAAAAAAAGATCTGAAAAAATTTACTTTTTTTCAAACCGAGGATATAACTACAGCGTTCAGCTTTTTTAGCGAACTGTGTTAAACTGATTTCCGAATATTCGTCAAACAATAACAAACAGTATTGACCTTTGTTCAAAGAGTTTGGTAATTTTGGCGATTTCTGTTCTTATATACTCAGTTTACCGAAAAGTTTGGTAAAATTGTCAGAACTTTTTTTCCGTGTAGATCTTTTCTGCACTTAGGCTAAGCCGATATAGATTGCATTTTTCTTTACTTTAATAGGAAATTGTGATAGATTTGATTGGTTCATTTTTTTTAATCTCATTGAAACGACCAATTAAATCGTTCACAATGTCAAATTACGGTCAACAAACAACAAGCGTAGCCAACACTTCTTTGTTACTTTTTTAACTCGCTCAATTGAGTGCCAAAAGCTGTTTTTGAGAAAAAAAAGTGCTTTTGACAAAAACATGACCAACACTTTTTTGTTAGTTTTGTTAGTTTCATTTGGAAACATATGTCCGAAAAACAAAACCCTTTCTCTCGTGAAAATTACATAATAAATAGAAATATTTTACGACCGTTGATTATCATTCGATATTAAACACTGCTGGTTATTCGAACCAGAAAATTAAAATAAAGAAAATTGCGTTTATACTTGTAAGTATAAACGCAACAGTTACAGGTTATGTTAATAGGAGAACCAAACAGTCTTACACCTTCGATAACTCGCCATAATTTTAGGGTTAAGTGTCAAAGTGTTGTGACTGTTTATTTCGGTGAACAGTATATTAGCAAAAAGTAATTTCCCAGCGTAAACAAACTTGAACTGTAACTTTAATTATTAAATTTCTCCCGTATCACGACAGTGTAATGAATCAATTCGGTACAATGAATTAACAATATAGAGGCAATAACTAAAACCGTCCTAACTCCGGGGACCTAGACGTTTGACATCACCTTAAGGGGTCACACTACTTACGACGCCTGGAATATAAGTTATACGCGGTAATTATTTTACGAAAGCATACAGTAACATGAAAATCGGTTTTACGACATTTATTATGTGATACGTTAACTTAATTGACATGTTTATTTTGAATTTAAGTTCAACATGCGAAGCCCTCTGCGGCTCGCAGCATAAATGCTTCCAAAGTGTACTGCGATCAACAACATAATTTAAAGTCGTTCCGCATTAAATTTGCAAAAAAACACGCTTGATTATTGAAAAAATAATATTTTGCTACATGGCGACAAATTTAACTTTCGAACAGTTGCAGCAAGATCAACTAACTTACAAGTCTCAATTGACGTCTCCAAAATATTTTTCTTAATTACTATAATAATTTCACGTTCTTTCAACAAAATTGTCACGAAATACTTGTGTATTCAATAAATAAGAGTATTAATAACGGATATACACAATCCCACCCTTATTCTGTCTCTTTTAATATCTTAATTGGAGAGAATATTAACTTAAAATATAATATCTGCGTTAAGGTTGTACAGTCACGAAGGGGCGTACTTTTAGGGTTCTAATAATTAATCGTTCTGACAATTTATTTAAGTAGCCATAACACATTTTTTGTATTAAACTGATGTACACCAGTAAAGCTGTCGTTGCACTGACAAATTTAACAAAATAAAAGTAATCAAATATAAAAAAAATGTTTATTATAAAATTTGACTTAATATACATTTAGTAACTACTTCTGATGTAATGTTTTTCAATTTACTGAATGTAAGTGTCATATTAGGATGTCTAATAATGAAATATTAAGTAAATTAATTGTTTCGGTTTCTATTTTTAATAATATATGCCAAACTAGCGACACAAAATTATTCATATTTGGTACTAGTTATCCCCATAATATATCTAATAACATATCCACACTGAGAACGGTGGAGGTTGGTAAGCGCCACATGTCGAGGTTAGCCCGCGTAGAAAAGTACATGTCTGGCATATGATTGCGAGCCGAAATGTTGCCATCCTATTGCCATTCTGTTACCATTTCGTTGCCCGACTACGAGTCAGGCAATAGTATGACAACGCACTGTAAACACAGTTTTGTAAAATTATGTGATATTCACGTATAATTTATGTTATGTTCCCCTAATGCTGTTAAACTGTTTACGACATGATTATCTGTGGATTAAGTGTTATCAATCAACGTATATTCTTCACAATTGTTAATTTAAATTAACTTTAATTTAGATTTTTCTCAAAACAATAACAGATCGCCAAAACTCAAACGCAGTTCTTTTGTTCGAACTCGTAAACGGTTTATATTTCGTAAAATGTTGCCATTAACATAATTTTACGTCTTTTTCACGTAAAATTACGCGACTTTTGCGTAAAATGACAGTTTTGATGTAATTTTAACTAAAACTGTAAAATTTCAGTTTTCATGTAATATATAACATATTTTTTTATGTCTGTTACACTATTTACAGTGCGGGATGGCAACAGTATGGCAACGGAATGGCAACAGGCTGGTTCGCGATCATGAGCCAGCCTGTTGCCACACTATTCTACAGGTTTACAGATTTTGCAGAGTTTTATAGAGATTACCAGGGTCGTTGAGGATCTTTTCAATGGAATTGCAATAGATTTGCATTTTACAGAATTTTATTTCAATTAGGACTCCTACTCTGATATTTTTTAAACTCGATTCCCACTTCCCGGATAGAACAAAATGTGTATCATACATATATTAAATGGACCTTTATACATAAAATAGATATATACATATATCTATTTTATGTACACAAGTCCATCTATCTATTATATACACTAAATAAATACAAAATTAATTTTCTATTAGGGTTGATCCCCATTTTCCCACGAATCCGCTGCCGCGAAAAGCGCCCTCGCTTTTTCTTCCTTTTGCGAAATCCGCGCGATTTTTGCTCGACTGAAATCACAGGCTCGCGCTCGGCGAAAAACGTTTAATTGAGATTGCGTTATCGCGGCCGCCGGGAAATATTGTTTCGCTCGCTCGCTCGCGAAAAAGTGCCGATGTTTAATTACCCGTTTGAAGTTATACGCCGGTCGCGCGCAATTAGTTGACCGGGGAAATCAATTACCGCGGGTTTCGCGGGTTCGTTAGCCTGCGCGGCTGAAATCGGCATCAGAATGATTCGCCGGCGCTCGCGCGTCTTATTAACGAAAGTGCGAGCGCGATAAGCCGATTCCGGATCCGCGACGCGTCTATCTGCGCTATGCTAATGCGCGCGGCACTTTTTCCCGCGGCCATTTATATTTTAGCGTATCTGACAGCCGCGATAGCGCAGACGCGCGAAAACCCGGGGACGCGATGTGACGAAAACGCGCGATTGCGAGCGCCTTTCGAATCGGTTGCGCAATCGGGTAGGGATTGGCGAACCGCGCTTCACGGCAATCAATAAATAACGGCCGGCGTGTTATCGCGCGGCGATGCCTGATTTGCGCAGCTGCGCGGTTTCAATTATGTGGAACGCGCGTTTTAAGGAGCGCATTTCGGCGCGTACGCCTGACCGACTTCGCCCAAACTTTCAACCATTCATTCGCACGCTCGCCGGCGCGTTCGGCAATTACGGAAAGGATTATTCACGAGCAACAAGCATTCGTGAAACTTCGAGCGCAAGGAAAAAAAATTAGTATTCAGAAGCTAATTAGGCAATAATTGTAAAATGTAGTCCGAAGAACTATTGAGTGTAATGTTACTGTAAATATATAAATGGTTGTGGTAACTATAAAAATGGTTGGTAGAAAAATATGGTTAGTTTTGTTACTTTTATTAGTTAACAAAAATGCGACCATTGAAGGGCGAGAAATGATTTTCGATTTGAAAATGTAGATACAAAATAAAAGTTAGATATACAATGAAACAGTCAATAAAGGCGCCTGAAATAATAAATGAATTCTAGTTGTAGCGTGTTTACATTACGTGTTTGCAACTTAACATAGCACTTGCTTGTACAGGCATAGTAATTTACATTGCTAGTTTTAACTAACTTTTAATGTCGGCAAACATTGCTTTTGAGGTTTGCACATTATAAACTAATTCGATGTCCCACAAATCGTAGCCATCTGACACGATTACGACCGATTACATTCATTAAAACGAAAAAGAAAAGGTACAATTTTAACGACGTTTTTTCTTCCGTTTCCGAGATTGCAGATATAAGAGGGGTATTCGAATTGGTCGGTGCATTCAGTTGATCAACTCACGCTGTAATTGGTTTAGCGTCGTTGTCAACGTTGATACGTAAACATACCGGGATATTTGAATATTCCCAAATTGTTACGTAGCAAGTATTAAATTTTTATGTTTGATTTAACTATTTTAAAGGATATAACCATTTTAATGGTTGACATAACCATTCTGTTGATAGCTATTCAGAGCTTTCAACAAAATATAGCACCATATATTGCAGTACAACTAATTAATAACAAATTTGTCAAAACGCAGATAAAGTAAGATTAAAACAAAAAAAATACAGAATTTGTACCTCATTCAATAGAAAAACTTTTCGTGCTGAAGATCTATTTTCTTAGCTTGCAGATTAACGATCTCGATGACATTGTTGAAGGAATCAGTGCCATATTATTTTGACTGCGTGGTCAGAAACTCCTCGTAGTCACTGTTGTTGACATCATGTTCGGTCAAGAATCAATCACAGTATGATTTGCCTAAACATCCCTGTGTTCACTATCAGAGAAATCCACCAATGTCGACCGTGAGGAACACTTAATAAATGAATTCGATAAAGTTTTTGGAACGTGTAGACTTCATTTATCAACTGAAAAATCTTTTCGTGTTGAAGATCTATTTTCTTAGCTTGTAGATTAACGATCTCCATGATATTGTTGAAGAAATATTTGTTTTCAAAAATGCCAGAAAAGAGTAATAAATATAGCAATATGTAGGCCAAAAGAGTAACGAGATATGATACTGAAAATAAATAATATTATAATACTGCTCCCAATTGTTATATCAATTTTATTATAACCAGGAAGACTTCATTACCATTCGCATTTGGTCGTCACAAGTTTTCTCTTCGTGACTGAGTTAATGAAGAAATTAAATGTGTCTTCATTAAATAATTATCCTGTTTGTAATTAATCGCCCGGTTATTGCTGATAAAAAATGACGTTATGCTTCGATGACATACATTTAAAGAATGCCAACCATTTTAATAGAGACATCATGTGCACCTGTAAAATGTGCGATTTCAATTCCACGATAAGTTTGATTCTCATTTAAGAAGGAAATTTTTGCAACTTGATTATCAATATTTTGACTTCTATGAATAAAATATTGTGTTTAGAAATCTGGTTTAAAGGAGATTTGATAAAAATATATCTTTCACAACATGCAATGAAAAATGCATCCAGTAATATAACTTTGTTAATACATAATCTAATGCACGTGGAGTTGTAGTTCGGAAAAATGAAGTTTGTAAGCTAACTAAGACTATGCAAATTCAAGAAATGCAAGTATAAACGTCAAACCTCGTAGTGTATAACAACAAATACACCGTGTAACTGAAAGAACCATTCAATCATATATATGCATTTTTCATCCTACATTTGCATAATTATGCATACCGTTGCATTAACAACTGCATAGTGAACGTCCTATAAAACAACCCTATTAACAATGAAATATAGATGTAAAACACATTCCACACATAGTAAAAGATAAACATATTAATGAAATTCTTAATGTTCTCTTTACGGTCTCTCTGTAATATAGAACAATGAAGTGTATAATATAAAACAATAGAACATATTATATATTCAACGTAGTATGTTGCAATCTGAAGAAAAACAACCAAAATTACCTCACAAAACTAATTATACTGCCCACAATTTTTTAATTTGTTGAAACTACAGTTAAACCTGTTCAATTTATCACTTTCGAAATCCCAAAGTCCCGCAATCAAACATCCCTCTATCGCCAACGATCCGACCTCCTAAATCACCTCGTTTTGCCACCCAACGTTCAACGGCGAGAATTTTCTTGTGTCCCACTCCCTCTCGCCGGTGCTCCTAGACAATCAGCCGTTCCACTAACATTAATTCCTACCTGTTGCGCAAAAACCCCGGTCAGAAGTGTGTGTGGATTTCAAACACACTGAAGTTACAATTACATGGATATCCTGCTTTGTGTCTATTATTTTTAAACTATTATTTTAAACACAAAATATCATTACTACTCTGGTAGAAGACAATAAAATAAAAGTATAGGTATTTTTGTGATACTGGTACCAGTAGAATTATCATCAATTTTGTGATGCTAACAAAATTATTGATACATCAGTAATTTTTTACACTGAAACTCGAATATGGCAGTAAAATTTCGTTTTTTTGTCGTATCCGTAGTTGTGTGACGTTGGTAGTTTTCTTGTACTGATGCTCTTACAGTCCCAATACATCAGTTTTCTACTGCTATGAAATTCTGACAAATTATCGATACTTGTAAGTTTCGACATCGGCATTTTCAAAATATTCCCGTCTGACGTAAGATATATCAAAACAAACTTCCTCTCAGGGTCTAACCCTCCAAACTGTCGATTCTTGCGACCTTAGTCTTATCTCCCCGGGTCCCACACCATCCTGGCTCAACTGCTGCAACTCTCTCGGCCTGCGAGGTCACCAGATTCACGTGCGCCGGGCGATTTGTTTGGCGTCCGCGGGGACTGGAATCGGCGCAAAAATCGGCCGGCGAAAAGAAAAAGGTCGCGGCGAAAAAAGGCCGTGCGTCTAGCACGGGATCCTTGAATGGACATGTACGAGCAGGTTCAATGTAATTGTACCAGTTTTTCTCAGTTTCCAGTGGAGCTTTGTGTAAACATGAACTTGCTCTAATTAAAGCAAATCAAAACATACTGCTCGCTCGTCTCGGGCGCCCGAACACGCGCGCGCCCGCGCCGTGTCCGTGTGCCCGACGGCTCCGCTCGAACGAGCGCTGCCATATGCCTTAATGCAGCTTACTTGCCTACCTACATGACAGACTCGCTCCACTGGTACACATAAATAATCAGTACACGTTATCCCACCCTCCCAGCCTGCCAACCTATAGATACCGCGCAGATAGGATAGACGCAGATTCTACTAATTGCATCAGCATACCAGTTTGCTAAATCAAACTGCACCTGCTTTATTATTGCGGCACTCGCGTCGCGCGCGCTATCGCCGTCTCCCTCGGTTTTAAGTGCGGAAAAAATGAATTATTGCCGGCATTACTATTACTCGGCCGACGCGGCCAATCGAGGAAAGTGACTATTGAGTCACTGGATGACGGGACAGATTGAACATTTCGAGGGCTGGGCAAACGGGTAGGAAAATGGAAATTATTGAAATTGCTTGGAAATGAAGTAAAGTTTGTTATTTTTAAGCATGTTGCAGTTTTAATGAGCTTGTTTTTAAAAGGATGGTAATTGCAAGAATGAGCTATTTCGTAATTTGAGGAATAGAGTTATGTGCAATTTTATGCGCCATCCTGAGACAAATTTCGAGATAAACGTGAGTTTATCTCGAAATTTTTATAAACGATAAAAACGTAAATTTTAAAGTGAGCGGAAAATGTAGATTTTTAACATGAACTGTTTTGGTGTTGGGTACACTGTAAAAAAGATGAGTAAAACACCAGATTACATGAAGTGTAATACAAAAGCGACGAAAAGCAAACATTTTAAACAATTCTTCAAAGATCCAGAAGAAAGTGTAAGTGAAAAATTTCCTGATCGAATTCACACAATCGAACTGCGCTGAATGTACAAATATATGTCACTCGCGAGAACGATTGCACAGATGCTTGTTGTGACATAATTTCACTTTATATTACGTTCCTTGTAAGGAGAGTCGGAACTAGCTCGGAAAGTCCGTGCCGGAAGGCGACGGCTGTCCGTATCATTGGTCGGAGCTATTTACTGTCAACGCCTCATGTTTTCATGGTATGATTGAAATGCTAGGTTCGTAATCGGCGGCGGATGACCGGTTTCGCGAAAGCAACATTGCATTTAAATGTAAAATTGTCGTCGGAACGTGTTCCGCGGAAAAAGCCAGCGTTTTTCGCGTCGCGAACATGACACGTCAAAATGTTGGGAATGTTTTAAAAACTGCAAAACTGCCGGAAAAAACGCCCTTTTTGCGGCGACGCTCGCCACATGCGTAACGTACACGGAACTTCCAGGAACTCGGATTTCGCTCGTCTTTTTTCCGCGTTAATTAAGGTTCATTATAGGGAAAGTGGTAGTTTTATCATTTCACAGTCATCGCGATAAAAAAGGCCGAAAAAAAATGGTTCTCACGTAATTCCCGGCTACTGGAATCCACTAATTTTTGAGTGATTTTGACCGCTTTTTCCGCCGCATTTTTTAATTTGTCGGTCTCTTTTTTTTGCTTTGGGCCACACACTTTTCCCTCTTATCTTTTACAGTTTTACGTTCTTTCGACCAATCCAGCGCTGCAGCCACTTTTACGACCGACATCTACTAGGAAATTTCGACGGAATGCGATAATTTATCCGCAAAAGATGGACGCCCGGGAAGCGACGAATTTGACGGCAATACGTCCGATTCGTCGCGGCATCAAACTTTGCGGCAATGCCCGATTGAAAAATAAGACAAATGAAAGCATACGACACGGCCGGCTCTGTACTTATCTGCATTCCAGTTTGCGAGGAATCTATGCACCTGAGATGCATAATTCGTACTTTGCGCACGTACTAGCTATGAAGCCAGAATGACGGACAAAGAGGCGGCGCGGCTGCAAAATAAGAGCGCATTTTGAATGCGCACGCTCAAGTCATCCCTGCGGCGTAACTCAACTGCTCTATGATACCGTCTTTTGCATTTTTAGGCTTAGTTCAAACCTGTCACACGTGAGCGAATCTCGCGTTTCATGCCGGCTTCATTATCGTAATCGATAATGTGGGAAAGTGTCGATTGAATATTTGCGGAAATTGCGAGAGATTTTAGCGAACTGAGGTTAGATTTGCGATAAGAAATATGTCGAAATTTCCATTTTTGCATGTTACTTTGAGATGTAGACTTTTTTGAGTTTTCATGTAATTTGTATAGGGATTATTGCATCACATGTGATGTTTGACAACATCTGTAGACAAACTGCTGATATGAATGTGACTCAAAAGAGGCATATATATGATATACGCGACGTTTGCATGATTTACATGGAATGTATGTGACACGTATGTGACATGTGATATGTATGTGACATGCATGGTACTTAGGCTAATTAACAAAAATGAGTTTGAAAAGTAGTTTTCTTTTTTGTTGAATTGGAACATCTCAAAATCTGCCAAACAAGCCGCCAGGCCAAACAATCCAACGAAAAAGCGGCGCAAAAATAGCACTTTCTAAATCCCCAGTGTTCGGCTTCCTAAAATCATCCAAGCTGAAGTCCCGGACTGACGGTTACATCGCAGTCTTCAGCACTTTGAAGTACCGCACTTTCTGGAATAATGCCATTGTCGACGCCTAATGTCGGCGAAACTCAAAAAATATCATCATATAATCGACGAGCGGAATCTACCTCCGAGAAGTGGAAACTCCATTCGAACGTCGCACAATCTGATTTCCTCTCGGCGTCATACTAAATCATACTTAAAATCGTCCAGCCGAGTCGCCTAATCTGATGGCGAAGGTCGTTCTCCGAAAATCCCGCTCTTTATTATTATTACTTTTTTGCCGTTTGCCCGCGTCCATTTTTTTCGGAAAGCCCAAAAATGCAGGGAACAAAAAGTGCACCGAAATTGAGCGATCTTCGAACTGTTCGAGCCGCTACTGGTTGAGGGAGCTGTTGCCAAACTATCGAAACTTTTGGCACGCAAAAGCCGGTGATCCTGGGATGCCTTCGCCGACTTTGCGCTCGTTTAGTGCAGCGAACCCCGGCGGCTTACCTTGACAGTGTCAGGCGCCGCCGGGTGAACATTCAGTTTCCTCGGCGTGTCCCGTCAGAGCCGATCCGCGAGATTGAAATTGACGAAACGGCAGGCTTTTGTTAGACATGAAACTCACAACAATGCGAAACGCGATTACAGAATCGTTCACGAAAAAAGTATACCAAGACAACTTATGTACCCTCACGTAGTTAAAATATTGTACATTTTACTAAACTGGAAAAAGCATTGTATTTCGTAATGCTTAATAAAATTTAGTAAAATTTACTAAATTGGGTACTTTAGTAAAATTTGGGTAATTTCATATTTTGTCGCAACTCAATTTTCGACTAGATTTCACTAAATTTGACTACATGTAGTAAACTTTCGTTAAACTAATGTAAATAAATTTTAATAAAAAGTAGTAAATTTACTAATTTTGCTAATTTTTTCTAAGCTGTAAATGTGACAAAATAATAATTTAATAACAATTTCCAAATTTAACTAAATTTACAAAAACCTGAAACTTAAAATTGTGTTATTCTATGCCTCGACTTTGTCATTAGTGATTTAAAATTGAAATGCCCATAAAATTCACTAAATGTGACCAAATTACTTTGCTCACTCCGTCTCAATCGAAACTTCAGATAGAAAAGCAAATTCATTAAAAAATATCCATAGAATATCTTCACTCGGCTAACCCGAATATCTATTTTCGAATCATAAAAAATCCATAACTCCGAATGTTTGAATACACCGTTCCTCCTCAAATCTCAAATTGCCGACCGTTGACTCAGCCAATCAGCTCGACATCGACGAGTCTTTTGAATTAGTCTACGAAATCCATCCGCGTTGCGACACCCGGTGCGTCATAAAAAATAAAATATCGCATTTCTGCGCGGCATTCCACGCATAATGTATTTCTTCCATAACACCGATAAATCCTGAATCTAAATTGGCCATAAGGAGGTCGTGCCTGATAACGTGCGTTGCGGCAGTAATTGTTCTCCGCGCGGGAAAGTTGATTTCCGTCAGCAATACATCACGCAAAAACTATCACTTTTAACGCCGCGGCCCGAGTCACGGGTTTTTTCGGACATTTCCAGTCGGCGCGCCGCTAATTTATTCCCGTTTCCGCCTAATGTAAATTTTATGCCCACACTGACGTTTCGTTTCAGCGGATCAATCAATAACCGTCCGCCCGAAATTATGAGCCATAAATATCGATATCGCAGTTTTTATGAAGAAAAGCTTTTTAAGAATCCGCTGATTGTTTGCAAACAACTCGTATCGAGAACCGATAGGGAATCACTCCCGAATCCGTCTGTGGGACCCGGAATTGAGACACCTAAAATACTCGACACATTCCATAGCTTAATTTTAATCCGACTAAAGGTTCCCACGTCGAAAATAGTATATATTATCACTGTCACATATATCATTGGGTTTTTTTGTAACTTCATGTGATATTAATAACATGTGACTTTTGTATGACATGGATGTGACTTGAGATTTGTATGTGACATACATGTGACTTGTATGTGACTTGTATTTGACATATGGGTGACTTGTATGTGACACATGTGGATTGTATGTGGCAGACATGTGACTTGTACGTGACATACATGTGACTTGTATGTGACTTCTAGGTGACTTGTATGTGACTTGTAGGTGACTTGTATGTGACATACATGTGACTTGTAGGTGACATACATGTGACATACATGCGACTAACACGTGACTTGTACGTGATACTCATGTGACTAGTATATGACATATATGTGACTTGTATGTGACATTCTAGTAATATATGCCCCTTGTATGTAACATTCATATAATATGACAATGATTTTTATGGGACATGGATACGCCACATGTTACTTGTGTTTGACAAACGTGACTTGTATGTGATAAACATACGACATTTGTTCTTAAATATTATTCTTATATGACGGATGTGACATCTATGTGATAAATGTGACAAATAATTATCTGCAAATGTTTTCATCGGTTCGTCTCACGGAAAAAAGGCTTATAATCAGTTGTCAATCAATGACTTTGCGAGTCGATAACTTCGTTCACCGATTCCCGCACGGTAGGCAGATATAAATATACATATTTAATCACTTAGCCCGAGCGAAGAATTCGGTTTTTTCCCCGTGGCGATGCCGGTTAATCTACCGTTCTAAAATGCACCTAGGTGTTTGCCAGTCGCATTTGCGCTCCACCTGTGGCTCTTATAGCGTTGCATATATGTATGTATATATAGCGCCGACACACGTGCACCTCGAGAGCCCAGATGCTGCGCGCTCCATTACTCGACGGCGTTGCGTTCGTGTTGACGACTCTTATCATTCAGCCAGCCATTGGAACATTTGTTTCGTGCATTTGTTCGCGCAGCCAGAAAGCGAAAGTAATTAACTGTAAACTGTTGCAGTCGGGCACCGAACGAATTGTTCGGTCGCCGCGTTTGCTAAACTATCGTTAGCAAAGGCGCTCGCGCGCGCACGCGTGT
>JABFPB010002389.1:0-20328 GCA_022817645.1 Ceratoteleas bidentatus
GACATATATGGAGTTGACAATCGAGTTTGTCCTCCTCTTAACAATGGCAAATGTAACAGTAGGTTTTCAGTTGTACTATAGACAGCATTAGATAAATCATAACTTTTATGAAATCAATATTTCGAAAAATTAAAATTAAAGAAGTTTAGATTTACTTCTAAGTAATACACTGAAAAAAGTCTTGCGGGAACGACCAGACTTCCTGGTCAAATTTGCAGGTATAATCTTGGTATAATCACATGTCAAAAACATTGTGGTATCAGTAAGCCTAGTCCTAGGATAATCACGTAACATCACAACCCTGCAAGATTATTGTTGATACAGTCTTAACAAGCCTGCGGCTATAACATGAAAGAAGTGCATTATTGACATTATAAGCTAATGAAAACTACAAAACCAAGTCTTGTGACGGCACTCAATAGAAGGACTGTGAACTCGACAAGACTTTTTTCCGTGATACAGTTTATCATGTTTAAGATATTAAGTATTAAATATTATATTTCGTACAGAGCTTAAATTAAGTGATCGTGTTAAGCAATTGTTTTCATTAGATAGTTTACATTATTAGAAATGTTTGTAAATTTCAAATTTTGATATATTAAATTTAATACACAGTTTCATAAAATTAATATACGTGTATTAAAATTAAAATGATCCTACTTATAAATAAATGTGAATCTGTGTTTTTTGTTTGTTGTTTTTGTCAGATCATCACGCTAATACTAATAATGATAACAAAATACTTTTTGCTCATAAATATTCCCTGAAGTCTCTCGATCGTTATAAGCTAAACAAAGCGTTTACGTAATATAAAAAATAATTTTTTTTCACATTTTGTACTGAAAAACATCCGTTTTTTACCGTTGTCTGAACGTTATCTGACTGTTTTCGCACTGTTTTCGCACTATTTTAGTAACTGTTTGAATGTTATCGTATTGTTGTCGTACCGTTGTCTGGCCGTTTTCGTACCATTGTCTGGCCGTTTTCGCACCGTTCTCAGGTCGCTCTTTCACTGTTTTCGCACCGTTCTCTGTCGACGACGAACCATTATCGCATCATTATCTAATTTGTAGATAACTAGGTGTAATAACGATCCTAAAAGGTGTAATGAGTATATGAATACTTAGCTGTTATACGAGTTTGACAGGAAACTCGTTTGACGAGGAAACCACAATTTGACCAGTCCTATTGCGAATAAAGACGCAGAAAAACGGCCAACTTCAGTATAACATCAATTCTTTCCGAGCGACCGACCGATCGACCGATCGCTTTGAGTGTTAGCTAGATTTTCTGTTAATCTAATAATTAGTCGTGTTAAAATAGAAAAATACTTATATACCTGAACAAGTTCTCTGATATTTCAATAAACTCTTCGAAAAATGTCATGGTTGAAGGTTTAAAGTAATGTTTAATACGTTTCAATATTTTTATATGCTAAATAGATCGTCGCGACTTTGGATTAAATTATAATTGCATTCACACTTTTCAAACCGTTAGTAGAATGTGCGACGAAAACGCTGTTACAACTTTCGTTGCTCAAATCTGTTTTGATTAGAAATCGGATTAAAAATTTCACATTTATTTTGGTGATTAAATTTTACCAAGTACTTCCAATGCATGTATTTTTAATGCAAAATAAAGGCAACAGTTTTTCGCGTTGCAAAATACAAGTTATATTTTTCATGAAAACATACGAAAGTTGATAAATGGTTGTGTATTTACTAAACAATGGTGCTATAAATGAACTTAAACGTGGAAAAATATTACTTCAAGTGTTGTGAACCACTACAACACTTGAAGTATCACGTTTTGAAATCACTAATTAAGATAATCAATCTTAATATATAAAATCACTAATGTAATATTTGAAAATTAACTGTTCTTACTTTGGCGGATTATAATCTGGTTTCAGTCGAAGACAAATTTCAATCGATACATTTTGCATTCTTATAATCTAAATAATGAAAAAAATGCACATAGTTTCAGAGTGTTTTTTTTTGTTACTTTTACTCATATTATGAAATTAATAAATGTAAAAAGTTATATATACGAGTTATAACGTATTGGAAATTATATGGAAATTATATTTTGATCAGCCTCTAATAACTTTCGCTTAATGAAATGGAGTAGCATAATCTGAGTTAATGATATCATCCATTTCATAATAATTACGTCAATCTACCTTATGCTGCGGATAGTTCCGAGATGAACATAAATGCTAAATGCTTAGGCCATAAAAATGATCACTTGAAAAAATAATTTCACGTGGATACAGATGTAGACATAATGCAATTTAAGCAGTTAATTTATATTATATCAAAAAATGTGGTTTCATAATTTATTTATCATTTTAAAGATATTTAAACAACTGATTTTATAGAGTATGTCTACTTAGAAGATTTTTCCCTGACGTGAACAGATCATATGGGTCAAAAGGGAATACTTTCATTTTTATAAGTGTTTTTCTTGATGCCTAAGCACAAACTAATGCCGCTCAATGACAGTGTACATACTATGAATCTTGAAAACCCCTTCCCCCAAGTGTTCTGGTTTATACGTATAAAGAATGAAGGATATAACACTCTTATTATGAAAATGTACGTTTAAATATAATGAAATTGGAAATGTAAACGTTGTGTGACACAATAATAATTTTAAATCAGTTCATGAAAAATTACAATTATCAAAGTATAATTCAGTTTTTTACAAAAGAAATTTTACAATTATAATTGGAACTGCCATAATTTTTTGTATGACATACCTCATTAACCTCTAGAGGACGGGAAGACAGTATACTGGCTCGCAAGGGGGGGGATTTTCGTTTATCATTTCTTGATGATTACTAAAAAGTTCTATCATGTAAAATAAGAAAGTCACCAAAAAAACGTCCCGTCCTCTAAAGGTTAAACATGACTTCAATCACATGACAGTATTGTATCATTATTTTGAAAGATTCAAAATAAGTCTGGAAGATAGTTCAGTCAGTTGAGCTCCAACTGCGGACTTTGTCCCGTCATTTTGCCTAAAGACGAACACCTTACGCTGGTAAAACTTGTTTCTAACAAATTTTAATAAAAATGTTTAATACATTTTAAGAAATTTTAACTGTAACATTTTTTTACAGTTAATGCATTACTCCTAATATAGTAAATATTAATTATACTGTTTATTCATTAAATAACTGAAACTACGACAGAATGTTAACAAGGGTTATTAGTAAATCATAGAAGCCATCTGACTACGTCCTCTACAAAGTGATTTCAATCCCTTTCGAATGGATTAATATCTCTGCAGCCATTAATATTCATTATATTAATTAGAGCGTTGTAAATATTGTTGTGAATAATAAAAGTATTTTCTGTGTGTACCTACTGATCTCCTTTGAAAAAATATAGTTAATTTAAAAATTAATAGGATCAACGCGAATCCATGTAGTTAAATATATCTTTGCGATGTTCTACTGATACTTAATGAATTGCCGTCAAAGTAAATTTTTCATTCAATATTACAAAAATTGCCTAGGTGATTCATCTGATTTCAAGAAAACATAATTTCAAAAAATTTCCTAATACCAATCAAACATAGCAGAAACGTGAACCGACCTGATTCACGTTTCGCTATGTTTTTCAATCATTCGAAAACATTTCTATCGAATCAGCATGTCAATCAATTGTACCTTCATCATTCGACCATATCGTCAAATGAACATCACAAGCCAAAACTCTGCAGCGATAGAAAATTCATCAATCAAAAGTCGCTTATCCAAAATGCATAAATCACTCCGCACGTCCTTGAAATAATTTCGAAGTATCAAAAATAAATTCATCACGTAAGCTGTCGACTAAAAGAACTGCGAATTAACGAAACAGCTCGCATATTATCAAGCTTGACGTTTAACGTGAATTGAATACTCGGCGATGATCTTGCTAATATCTCGATTAAATATTGCGGTTGCGTAGAACGGACGTAAAAGTTTTGTGACGGATGGCATGGGCGCGGAGAACAAAAACACCCTTGGGGCGCGTGAGCGTTTTCTCCTGCGAAATCAAACGAAGTAATGTGGCCGAAACAATTAAGGCAAATCCAAATTGATTAAAACACCTCCCCACATGATAGAAAATATATCATGGTTAAAGTACGTACAGAAACAAGTTCTAACGAATTTCATCAAACAGTTCAGTAAAAATGATTGAAAATTTAGTAACTGTGGTAGAGGTTGAAAATTCGCTAAAAATTTCAGAACTTTTCCCTTAATTCCACGTAACTTTTCGCAATAATAAATGGTTTAATAAAACTGGCATTAAGTCAATTAAAACTTATTGTAAAGACAGATAAACATTTCTACCTCAGTTATGTGTACCACTACTGCTGAACAGTTTAATACAGAGTCTAAATTGCCATGCTGTTCAAGATATTCGTCTTTTGTAATTTCACATGATAGAATACGTTCCCCAAGTGCATATTGCGTGAAAAATAAAACAAATGGAACTCCAGCATTTGGAAATCAATAAGATCCAAAGAAATTCAACAAAACCAATACAAATTTCAGTTTGTTGGATCTTATTGATTTGCGAATACTTAAGTCAGCTTAGCACACTAGTCACTTTCAATTATCACTTACAAATTATTTTTCACTCAACAAAATACCCGGTGATTTAGCATTCGCAAACGAATTTCGTCAACAAGTGAAGCCTTAATTGTGATGAAAATGTGAGCCACCGTAAATAGACTGGAATACACTGGTGAAACGGAAATGCAGATTACGTTTTATTATCGGAGCACTGCGAATCATATTTTATGCTCAAGTGTTATTGTCGGGGGGTTTCCCCAGGGTGACGTGGCGCCCAGCAGAAAGGATTGAATCACTGCGGAACCGTTCGTCGCAGTGGCACATTTGCATGATTTTTCACTAATCTTCTGATCGAGATCAGTGTGCAGTCACTTTCGCAATCTGAAAATGTTGCAAAAATGCAAGTTGCGCGACAAGACAAATAATTAAGAATAAATTTGAATTTTACCCGAAGAGTCATAATTGCTGTGCTGCGAAGTTTCAATTGTTTAACGTAATTATATTAACATTACAATTTTCATTTATCGTCGAGAACAGCGATATAAATGTTATGAGCAGAACATCGCACGAAGAATATATGAAGCACATCTGGCGAAACGTAACGACCTGGAAAAGTTCGTGAGAATTAATTTCTCTTAAGAACTGGCTGAAATAAATTTCTCCGGGTTTCGATATCGCGACGAATGGCGCGCACAATTTGTCACAAGTATACGTTTCACCGAGATCGTCCGATATGTAATTATAAATTCAATCAAGATCATATCTGAAATGTAAAGAATAATTAGGTTGTACCGGCATTTGTCGACACAAGATTCATTGTAATTTATTGTGCTGAATTCGTTGCTGATTGAGTTTGCACTGGACGGGGCTCGTTGATAAAATTAACTGTTTATCAATGCAAATCGCAGTATCGATTTTTATTTCGACAGAGTACTCGAGGAACGCGACATGTCGAAGCGTTGTGCTGAAATGTTAAACAGGATGAAAATGGCATGTACGTCAATGCGCTTGTTGCTATATTCAACCACTTATCGCTACCGATATTGTTGCTTGAAAAATAGAGCTGATGTAACTTGGTTCAAATATTTTACACGTGACGATAACAAAAATCGAAGCGCGAAAACTTTTTTATTTTAACACCACGTTACTGGTAGTAAAGGTTAGTATGCTTTTAACAAGAAATATGCCACCAATGTAAAAAGCCGCGTTTTTCACTTTTTTACAATTTTATGAAAGTTTGTGAAAAGGAGATATGTGATAATGTATAGCTATACATTCTCGCGCTAAGTACAAGATCTCAGATATATCGAAAAACTAACAAAATTTCAAAATAAGAAAAATGTTTTGAACATTTACGGCAATCTCAGCTTAAAAGCTAAAAAATCGGAATTGACAAATCCGTTCGTATTTGTCGGATCGATCACAAAGAAATATTTTTTGCACTAGAATAAATGCACAATTTTTAAATAAAGGATAAAAATGGTTTTAAATATTTAAATGTGAAAGTTTAAGATATATTAATTTAATATATAATACAGATAATCCTGGGGACTTCATCAATAATTTCCATTACTTTAATTCTTATATTATCTTATTTGAAGGCGTTGAATTTGCACAAGCAATATTTGGATTCGTATTGCATTTTTCGGAATAAGCAATTTTTGTTCCAATATCTCCGCTGAATTTCAATTAAAAATACAATATAAATAGACTTGTGTGCTATAATACCCTAGCGTGCGCTCGTAGGATCGTATTTATCGTCACAAGGTTGATTAACACAATTTTGATTAGTTTTTGCGATAAGTGAACGCGTTGCGATATTTTGTTTGAATCGAAAGTTGATTATCTGCGTCACCGCCATCATACACACATATATAATTTTATAAAAGATCTTATTAGATGCACGAGTTCGGGCTTATGTTATTATGATGGTTCAAATTGTGTCAAACAATTTTTGACTGAATTTTGCTGTTTTTTATTCATCATTGAATATTGATGTTTTTGTGCAATTATTTTAAGAATTATGCGTGCGAATTTAGATATATTGTTGCTTTATGTAGTTATAATTGTGAAAATGTAAACAAATATATTAATTATCCTGAAGAATTAGAGGTCTTTAAATAGATATTTACAAAAATATGCATTTGTAATTTTTCTTAACGTATAATTATAATTAGACATTTAAACGGACTGTACGTCTCTGTGTTTCTACACATTAAGAGGAAATTTTGGTTGCGGTACAATACACTGACATTCATTTTACTGCAGTTCATTTAACTGAACTTTTTTAGAAGTATACTTCTAAAAAATATGGAGTTCAGTTTAAATAATTTTACAAACGTCCGAAGAAGTGTATTTAAAAGTGATATTATATACTTTATACAAAATATACGAAATAATGTCACTTGATATCACGAAAAACGAATGACACAATGTATAAAGATAAACATAAACAGAGGAAGAGTGTATGATTAGATGTCGGCACAAATACGCAACTATCTACTTAAACTATATGTTTCGCTTCAGGTAGATGTACTGCAATGTCATAGTCAGACAGAGGGCTCAAGTAGTAGTCTTGGCAAAACGGGTTATGAGAAGTATGCACAAGATCCATTTGCTAAACGAAGCACGTCTAAAAGAACTATATATTGATTGTTAAATATTACATTAATATTCTGTCACGTAAAACTCAATCCACAGTGACAGATTGAGTTAAAATCCTTTTTCGTTAGTTTATTTAATATTACTTAGCACGCCGCTTTGTACGCTTTCTGTGTCACGTCCTTCACATCCGGAATGCTGGCGACAGATTTTACATTTTTGAAAATAATATTTTGCTCGGAATGATGATTTGATTTGTACACGCGTTTGGAAAATTTGATCTGCTATAATTTCGAATTTAAAAGTATGCAAAATTCAATGCCTCCTAAAAAATTCAAAGAACGAAAGGACCTTAAACTTTCTTATACGTAAAAATACTTGATTAAAAAACTTCGAACAATGTTACCATATAGTTTGAGTAATATGTTAACTTTTCAGCGTCCTTAGAGCATTTCAAATGTTGCTTTATACCTGGCGAAAAATTATTTCCTATTGAACGGCATGGAGTCCAATTAAATCGTAGGGTGGGGCATTGCTTTAATTACATGAAAACATGATAAATTGGACATTTATAGTAGAAATTAAATAGTATTTTGATTTGATTTACGATATCGCTGAAATTTGAAACAATGTTTTGTGTCCTAGACAGTGTTTTCCAGCAACGTTACAAAATGTGTATAATCGTACAAAAATTTTTTTTCTGGTATACATAACGATGGTTTATGCTCCTGCAATAACGCTTTCGGGTTACGCCTTACATACACTCTTAGAAATTTCGATTTGATTGTTGTTGAAAAGCATAATTTATTTCGTACAAAATTGTCCCTTTTATTTCAAATCAACAGGAAAATAGTTTTTTTGAAGAAAAACTATTTTCTTGTAATATCAAAAGTATTCTTTCATCGAAAAAGAACGTTTCGGTGACAAATTTTATCTAACTTCGAATTTACGATAATCTCATTATTTCAAATGACAATTTAAATGTTATGAATATTGTATTGCAGAGAAATTATTTACATAAAACAATTGTCATTTTCAATGCGGTTTATTTGTCACGAAAAGTCACATATTTTTAGGTTAAGATATGTTTTGAATGAAAACATATTTTGTATTTATCGTTTGTTTATTCACAATACATATTATTACAAATTAAGCTTAATGAAACTGTTCGTTAACTATTTTAAGATTATATTACATCATAATATACATGTGTAGTATTTAATTATCATTCTTTTTCCATGAAAAAGATTACCCATTTTGACTAAAAATATCTTTTCATTATTCATTCGAAAAGATGCATTTTAAAGTAAAAACTTTCTTTTTGGACCAAAGCAAAATCTTTTAGCGAAATAATTCAGAGGAATTTCGCTTTCATTGAAAAGGATTATATTCCGACCAAAAAGACATTTTTAAGAGTGCAGAAGTTCGTAAGAATTGCTGCAAACTTCTGTGAACACTTAACTGAAGTTAGCAGCGTTTCACAAGAAACATTTATAATAATTCATAACTGCGAATTTCCTTTTGCATTCATAAACATTCGCAGAACGTTTTTCTTTTAAGAATCTTTAAGATCTTTTAACCATAGTGTATATGAAATTTTATGTCATGACTGTGAAATTTTATATACATTCATACACAATGCAGGCCAATTTGAAATGCATTCCCAATTGTACCCGATTGTGTATGCATGTATTTGAAATTTCATGTTATGACTGTGAAATTTCTTTTCGACTTTGGCTCGTGTTTTCGACAGGAAATGCACAGACAATTCGTTCGGGATATTGACGCGCTTGACGGTCGAGTGAAAGGGGGTTTGACGAAACTGAGAGGTCGTGATTCAGAGTTAAGGAATACACTGTTAAACATTTGGCGTTAAAAGTTTTCAAGTGTGAAATGTTCACACGAAATGGGAGTTCAGATACTTCAAGACTAATGACATTCACCGATAGAACCATTATGTGTCATGCGTATAATATATGTATATTATTTGTAAAAGGTGTGAATGACCATCTAATGTATGTATAATATACGTATAATGTGTTATGTTCTATTGGGGTCATATTTTAAGAAAGTGTGAAATCTTCGTTTTTGTATTATTAAAAATAAAATGTCTTCGTTTTTAGTTTTCATTTGTCCCACTCACTATTTAGTTTCTGAAGTTTTTTAATTATTTTGAAAACACAAGAAACTTGCAGGCAACACTAGCCATTTTAGCCGTCGAAATGTTGCTACACAGGATTTTTCGACGCAATTTCGGGGACATCGATTAGAATGGAACCGGATAGACAGGTAGTGAAGTTTGGCTATTTGAGCAAGACGACCAAATAGACACGCTAAGCGCGAACCAAACTTTGCGATTCATAATTGGAGTTATATAATTGGCAGATGGCGCAACGGATTTCGCACGTCGTGACCTTTCAGGTTACTTGGCGGGTTGTTCTGGGTTATCGACGATCTGGAAGAACTGCTTTGTAGCATTTTTGACTGAGTGTTTTTCTCGGGCAAAAATAAAAAAATGAACGGAACTCAGTGCTTGCTATTGTCGCGAGGAGTTGTAATACCGTAATGCTGTCGAATTACCATCATTAAGACAAAATGTAATTTTTTCCACTATGTACGCGAACAAAATGCGAAATACAAATTCTACAGACTTAGTCCATTTAGTCGTGTAACTATAAACATTATATGAAATTGCCTTTTACTTGATACCAAATGACACCAAATTTTAAAATTTACCGAATCCTTCGTTGTTTTACATCCTTTTTTGTCCACAGTTTTGTTACACAGTTTATGTAAGGTACTTGCAACTTTCGGCTACGTGCAAGTATCACTAAGAGTAACATTATTTTCGTTAGAAAGTGCAAACTTCAACAGTTCCCGAAGGTTTACGAATTGACCTTTCCCAAAGCACCATGAGTGCCCTACGTGCGCGTGATATTCTCAGGGTATTTTATTTCGGTGCAAAGATCAAAACGTAGCTTTTGTTCCAAAGTTTTCGAGACAAGTTATATGCTGGAAACATTCGTTTATTTCTCTAAATGTAATAAATCATTTAGGAGTTACGACATGGGAGAGCTATTGATTTTCTTCGACTGAATCAATGAAATGATTGAATATCGGTAATTGGACATTAATCATCGACTTTTATCGATAGAAAATTGATTTGCTGCAGATTCTAATTGTATTTTATAAACGTTGCTTTATTTATCTATAACTTACAATGAACATTAATTGCAATGTTTTGCGGATTTAGTTAAATTTCCTCACCTCGTGCAAACAGAAATATTTTCTGATTTATCACATCGAGTTAAAGAACTGTCCTTGCGAAACAGTTTATTTGTTCCGATTTCGACTAAACGGTTTATCTATCTCTAAATGTCAAGAATTTCCAGTTGAACCTCTCTCTTGGGACATGAAATCATTTTTTTGAATCTGGCACTCCAGCGATCAAAAGATTAAGGGAATACAGTTGCAATCACTTGTTCTATAAAAACGAAACAATTCAACAAATTTCCATCTTATTTTCAATCGTTCTGTAAACATTTCAGAACAGATCTTTCGATTTGTGCGTCATTAAAAAACAATTACAAAACTGTCTGACAACTTTTATTGCCCTCTCTTTTAAATTAATGACAATTGTAGGAGGCTTCCTAACAACTGAAATACATCTTTGCCCCTGGAAAAAGTCGCTCACGAACCGAAATCACCTCCGACCTAACCCGGCGCCAAGTCCCCTTAATTAACGAACTCGCGATAGGCATTTGCAATTGCCGCGGATTAATGATCCCCTGAAATTAACATCTAAATAAAGCTCGGCAATGGCGTTTTCATGACTACCGGACACTTGTGGGATGTGATTACGGAATCGTGTACGAGCTGCAAACCGCACGGCATAACGGGTGGTGTCGTTGGTACCCTTACCGCGATTGGTATCCCGCAGAAGGAAACGTTTTGGTCGGCAAAAAAGCGTGCCAGTCACTGCAAACATCGTGTGTTAAGTTTCAATAACTGTACTCGCGGAGCGCGCTGTTATTACAACGAATTTCGTGGCGCTCGCGAGAGACCCGCGAGACGTCGAACGTTTTCCGAGTGAGCGCAGAAAATGACCGCGTCATGCTAGCGGTCAATCGACGGCCATGCGCAAACAGACCCGCGTTCATTAATTGTAATGACGAGCCGATGCAAGTCGCGACGAGGCGATCTTTTAATTTTTCAACGACCGAACGTCGGGGGTCCGCATTCAGGCGTCAATCGGACGAGTTCGAGGAGAATGTTACTTCAAATTGTTTAAAAAGGAAAAAGGTCTTTGAAGTAGTTAGAGAAGGCAGAGTCTTAAATCAATGCGCGATTGAAATGAAAAATGAGAATAAAAATAGAATAAAAATAATATTTTTTTAAAAGGATAAAAAATCGAGAAAGGTGTATATCTTTATATAAAGATATATCTGAAGTTGAAATTAGCTATGCATCTTCAGGTTTGTTTAGTCTTTTTTTAATTAATTTAGTCTTTTTTTAATTGTTTACTCCGTGAAACAATTGTGATAACAATTGCTAAACTCGAAACTTCAATCAATTCGAAGTGTGCCTGAATAGAACTTAAAAGCGAAGTCCCAGCGACTAATTAGAAAAGGGCGCGAATTGAAGTCGACTGAAATTAAGCGAGCGTCCCGTGTCATTGTCAACATGGGCGGACTTGCGTTTTTCATCTGATAGTTGTAATTGAAACTAAAGCGACGGTTATTGTCATTTAATTAACGCGCTAATTTTGTAATGCAGCTGCGTGCCGAATGCAGACAAATAATTAAGTGTCTAACTTAAGTGGATTGAAATAAAATGGAATGAGCGAATCGTTACAAATTTTATCGTTAAGATAGATAGCAAGAGTTTAAAATCATGGAGAAATTTAGAATAAATGTTATTCCCGATTAACTTCTCAATTGGCCGAACATCATCAATGTTAAAATGTATACCCTAATAGTGCGGAATATTTTATAAATATTACACAAAAAATGTAATATTTAATGTCATATATTTAATAGTTACAAATATTTTGTACACATTTTTAAATATTTATAAATATGCACACATTTTACACAAAAATATATCGGCAATATTTGTAATTATTTAGCAAATATATTCAAATATCCAGTAAATATTTTTTATATCGAACATTCAAGTATTTTCTAAATATTACAAAAAATATTTTTAAACACTTACAACATATTTACTAAATATGCGCTATTAGGTTATGTTATGCGAGTTTCATAACGAACTTGTTCTAATGAATGTTTTCGACATTTATTTACAAACAAAAATTATATCTTCATACTTTACACATTTATTTACAAACAAAAATTATATCTCAATGTATCATATATCTAAAACAGAGTATCATATTTACAATCTTTGTAAATATGACTTCGATTTTCATTTTAGCCTTAAATCTTAAAGAAACATGTTTTTAAACTAACGCAGACATTTACCAATAAAATGGATACCTGCTTTTTATTATTTTCAATTCACAATAATTGTAACAAATTTAACTAGAAAAACATTACCATTTCAAACTTGCAACAACCAAGCTTAATATGAACCAGCGAATACCGTCGTCAAATAATCCATATTTCCCTATCAAATTCCTATAAACCAATGCATTGTTCATAACGACACTTTATTTTCGTCCTCCACGCGCAATGTTTGCGCGACTCTCTGTAATCTCACTAACACGTCAGGAATGCTAAACGCGATACAGCGTGCAAGATCCTGGAATGTCGGCCGGAATTAAATTTGATTTTTTGCCGCCGTTTCGTTGTAAAGCAGAAATTTCCTCTCCGTGTAACTTCAGTAATAATTAAACAGCGCGCATGAAAAAAACGTAATCGAGAGGAAAATCGAACGCGACGGCCATTTCATCGGCGATTTATTGAGCCTCCGATTGGACGAAAAACCACTGACGAGTTCGCTCCCGGGAACCTCGCTGTCGGCGTTTACGCAAATTGATGTAAGCCGATGTAACTGACCGAAAAAATCGCAGCTACAAGCATTTTTGCGGCGCTGCTCGAACGTGCAGCATGTTCGCGTTCCGTGTCAAGTGGCACGGCATTCAAATACGTTTTTAATTTATGCTTGGACCTTTTTTCCGCATACGGAACTCGACTCTTGTTAACCGCCGATAAATCTACATTTTCGTATGGATGCAAGCGCCAGGCGTAAAAATTTCTATCAGCCTCAACTTTTTATAGCTGGGCCAATAATCGGACGCGGAAACTGGGCGTTTCGCTACATCTCGCCTGCCGGCTCCTTTTTATCGCATTTCAGATTTACCGAAGAAATGGTTTGATTATACGGCCATGCTTCTTTGTGACTTGGATGTAGAAATCGAAAGTTTGAAAAATTGGAACAGAGAAAAAACATTTCCATTCGTACAAACTTTCATTATTTCGTTGGGTACTTTTATAAAAGTGTATAGAAACGTAGAAATTATTTTAAAGAAATTGTTAGGTTCTTTCTTAGATTTTGTCATGTATACTAAAGGTAGTTTCTTGTTAAATAACGTATTATATATTTTTAGGTGTTAATTGAAAATTAATCTTGTTTCGATTAAATCATGTTTCCGGAACTGATATAGAATATTTTTATTAATGTTGATAGGATTATAACATCCGTCAAATTAGCCACTATTTTTTAAAATAATTTTAATAATTTTTATTAATTTCGTTAATGTTAAAAATAAATGTTTTTTAACATGTAAAAAACATTTTTTTTAACAAATGATTGTACTTATAAATTCAGTAAACCGCAATGTCGGATTATTCGTTGAAAAATTTACATTGTAGAATGAATAATGAGCTTATTTGCGATTTAGTGCCTTCAAAATAAGGCACTGAATTACTATTCAACATACAATTACTCGTTAATTAAATGTTCAACTTTGATCTTTTTTGTCTCTTTGATCCCTGTATTTTATCGATGCTTTTTCAGTTCTTCACAAAAACTGTGAAAGCAGGAACAAAGATATTCGCAAAAATTCATCAAATAACAGGACTTTTCCTACCTCTTCCATGTTACAAAGATCAACTTTGACATTAATTATCTCCACAATGAACTGGTTAAAATCGTTATAATTTTACAAAGAAACGCAATACACATTAACGCCAATTTCCAATTCATTTGAATTTTAACTTTAGCGATAGTACTACCTGAATTGCTACCAATTTTCCGTTTTCATAAAATTAATTTATTTTACACACATCTCTTTGATCCTATAAAAATTGACTTTTCGCAAGTAATAATTCAATTCAAATCACTTCACCCACAATGAATCACCAATTGCAACCGCTTCATAAACAATAGCGAACTCTATGCAGTGACAATGTCGACGAATTAGAATCTTGACTCAGCTCTTTTCCAGCCTGACCGTTCTGAAAAGCGTTGACCTTTTTTCGACGATTGGAAACGTCCGTTCTTTTCTTCCTCGAAACGCCAATTTCGTAAGCCGTTTCTATTATTGAAAGCGGTGTAGTATTTAGCCAACTTTTTACTACGTATTACTGTCCACTTAGTCAAGGTTCCGAGTAGCTTAATACTGTTACGTCAGTGCGCCATTCACTAATGTCAATATCTCCGTTTCGGCGCTTTTCATTGAGTAATCGGAATTAAATATCGCGACTATCGGCTTACGAAAAATGCCAAGGGATGGAGTTACCGTCGATCATTTATACCCGGAAAAAGTAATTACAAAAGTTGTCAAAGGGTCCGTGACATTTGAAGAAACAAGCTGTCAAACAGTTTACTTATTTATTTAATGAACTTTGGTGTTTGATTAAGAGGGGCTAATTTGAGTTTCACTGTCACGTGTACATTGGAATTTAAATGTCTCATTACTTCCGCTGACGTAAACTTAGGTTTATCTTAATAACATTTTATTAAGAACTCTATATACTTTATTAAGAGTACTGATTATTATTAAATAATTTTTTTATTTTATAATAATTAAAATATAAAATTATTTTATAATTTTTTTATTATAAAATTAATAGAAAATTTATTTTATTAATTATTTTACAAAAGAAAAAGATTTATGACGTTTGACACTCGTGAGAGAACTTTTATTAATTTTCGTAAGCAAACTGGCCCATTCAGACCTATCCATTTGTACTTATTTCGTAGGTCAGTTTATACTTTTTCTTCGCACCTGACTACCGCTAAGCGCACATATTTGGGACCGGAAGCGAACGCTAAGCAAACGGCCGGAAGGAAAAAATGTTGTCACATGTCTTGCGCATACGTGTGCTTCTATTGTACTGTGCAGTTTACGCAATCGGTTATATGTGAACGAGTTTCTATAACCGTAAATTTCATGCATCAAAAAATAGAATCTTATTTTCAGAAGAGAATTGAATTTTTTTATCTAAAGCGTGAAATTCATGCGAATATATTATTTACTTTTTTATCTTAATCCATGAACATAAAATATTACTTGCAGCAATTCTTTTTAATTTAACGTTAATTCCACAGCTAGTTATTTAGGCGGTTACTGATTGACGTTTGGCATATAAATTATGTTATATAGAAAGATTGAGGGTACGTAACAATATATCAATTTACACTAATGAAGATAATGGCGATTTAACATTATTATTAGAGTGTCAGAATTCTTAAGAGTAGAGATCTCTAGGTCACGAACCGAGGTTCAGAACGTACATTTTCCTATCGTGTAATGTTCAACATTTTTCTCTTTTTTCATTATTGCTTTTTTCGTTTTACTGACTTGACTCCCGTAGTGGTCAAATAATTGACAAATAATGGAGAATGTCAGCCATGAAGGGAAGTCACGATTATACAATTATTGTGCAATTATTAGTAATTCATATGTGGCACATGTGATGTATACATTAACACCGCTTAATCCGAACGTATATTTTATTTCCCAGTAAGTGGTCATTACCTATCTCATGCGTCAATGACGATATCAATAAATGGCACATTAGACAATCTGGGTTACTTTTTCCGGCGGAACGTTTCCGTAAAATGAATCAAGCTAGGGTAAACAGAAATCGAAATGGTAGACATGTTCTCATGGTAAGAATAAATTAACGCCAACTTTTTTTCAAAATTGTATACAGTTCGATAAATTACTTTTTATGCATCCAACAATCTTGACCATAAGAAATGCAAATGTTCAAGGTTGCGTTACCTAATTATCTCTTTTTTAATAACTTTTCACGCTATAAATGATATAAGATAGATAATTTAGTTAGTTATTTACTCATCAAGTTACATGGACAAAAAATGACCTTTCTGCTATCCAAAAAATGTTATTTTGATTTATAAATCATAGAGGTTCATTTAAGGCACCATGAAATATTAAATTTCAAAATAAGAGAAACACATTACTTCCCCAAAAGTTCTGTATATGTAAAAATCATCTATCTTTTGAAAAATGTTCCATTAAGGGGAGGGTAAGGGTCAGTTTCACCGACCGTTTTGATATAACCAAAATCCTAACCTATAATAGAATATTAGCTTCTTATTGGAATGTATTGGAAACTCCCTATACTCACTGGACACAAAACCAATAAGAATTACAGTTTATTAGATCTTATTGATTTCCGGATATTGGGTTGACAAAAATATAACCTTCAAAGATCGATGTATCAATACTAATCTTTTAATATTTCAAGTGGTAAACTTTTTCCACTTGAGTGTTACAGTTTTCATCAGTTGACAAACAGTATGCCGTACCAGTTGAAATTGAATTTCGTACTAATATAGTGGTATCTCGAACAACTAAAGTGGTATCTTTTACCACTTAGTTTTCTCAGTGTAGTTACACCAAATATCCTAAAATATCAGCCTGTTCCGTTTGTTTATAATTAAAGGTTGTCAAAAATTACCTTATTCTCCCCGTAATAAACAATCGTTGTATGGTCTGAATCAAATTATTCACTCTGATTTTTATACGAAAATAATAACTGTTTATATTTTAAAACAATTAATATTCACTAATTAACCTTTTGTTTCCCAACGTCACAACACAGGCATTTGTTCAGCGCCGAACAAATGGCTGTGTTGTTGCCAGCTTTTCGCCATACTTTCGCCATATTTTCGTCATACTGACATGCTGAAAACAGCATGGAAACAGTATGGAAAAAATATGGCAACACTATGGTAAGAGAATGGCAACAGTATGGCAATAGTTTGGCAGCTGTATGGCCATAATGTTGTCACACTGTGCCATACAGCTGCCATACTATTGCCATACTGTTACCATTCTCTTACCATAGTGTTGCCATATTTTTTCCAAACTGTTGCCATGCTGTTGTCATACTTTTGCTATACTTTCACCACCCCAGCACCGTACTGTGAGATTGCCGCCGCTATTGGAAATTCGTATTCCAAATATGGAATTTCATGGAGTTCCCTCTTCAAATTGAACAAATTAAGACCGAACCTCTACGTCCGAATGTAAAATTCCACATTTGGAATACGAATTTCCGGTTGCAACGATTTTTCAGACCGAAACTCTAATTCTTTTAAACTAGGGTTACCTAAGTCTCCAAACCTTCGACACCCCTTTCCACACTTCGCAATAAGTCATACAATCTGTATCCCTCTTTCAAACACCAATTCACCATTCACCATATCGTCATTCCTCTCAAAACCCACATCCCCCCTTTCCCAAGAAACAACAACACCCAAGAAAATCGTTTCAAGAATTATGAAGTGAGTTACCCAACCTTTCCATGCTGTATTATTGAAATCATTTACTGGCCAATAGAAATATTATTGAAATCATGGACTGGCCAATAGAAAACAATTTGTTGGGATTTTTTTGAAGATGGAAAAACTAACGAGGTTAATTTAATCCATTTAATAAACGGCGACGTTTCGAAGTCTTAACGACATCCTTTTCAAGCTCTGTTGCCGAATGGTCACAATATTCATCACAACATCACAGATGGAATATCACATTTTGTTCGTCATATAAATAAAACATTTCGCTAGGAGTTAACCTCATAGTGATATTGTAACTAAGTCGAGAAGAATTTTTTTTCAGTTCAAGAATACCTCGCGGAACATCTCTTCCCAACCATTCAATCAGCATTACTGTTTACAACTCCTCGAACCCATTCTCAAAACAATACAATTCCTTTGCAGCGGCTCCCCGCGCCCTCTACGTCTCCCAGCGTCGACCGACGCGGCTCTGCCATTGTTTGGCCCCGCGTGGTCGATTAATTGCAAAACAGCGCGTTACCCACCATGACCTACCTAAAGCCGTGTCAGTGCTCGTCACAAACCACGACGATCCTCGCGTTCTGCGCGCCATCTGGCCGCGATCTGCACAAAGCGGCGAGGCGCCGCGAGCGTTTCCTCATCGGAAAAGTCCTCGAGTCGCAATCCCGTTTCGCCGAATTCACTGCTCAAACAACAACAACAACAACTGGTCGTCCGCCGGGCACATGTCCCCCTCGGCCTCGCAGTCCGCGCGGCCCCCTCCGTCGCGGCGTCACGCGCTCATTGGCCCCGGCGCGTCGCACGCAAAGCAGCCCCGCATATCGATTCGCCTTGATCGCACCGGAGGACCTGCAGAAGAAGAGGCAAAGCCACACGCTGAGTCGGGAATCGACACGGGCCCCGAAGTCGAGAACCCCGGCTACGGCACGCAGCACGCAACGGCCACGAGGCGCGCGATATCGATCGAGGACGACTTTCGCTCAGCGACTTTATACGGCGTGTCTTCCTCATGATACGCGTTCCGGCGACTTGGGACAGGTGCGTGCCCGAGACAATTTCGTTTCGTCACCGATCGACACGAGAGGCGCCGTTTCAAGACTTCAAAACAGAAAAATTGTTTCGCCAAAGTGTAGACGCTTTGAGCCCGAACGGAACAGGGGGTTCGGGAATTCCTGCTGAGATATCACGTGAAATCTCCGAGATTTACCCCTGAAATCTCTGTCTCCCAAATATTTCCGGGAAATCCACGTAGAATACACGTGTTTGTTCTGTTCGGGAGGAATATGAGGATGAGTGGATTTTAACACAGGATGATAACACAGTAGGATATAGCCAGAGTGCCAGAGTTGTCAGTACTGGAATGATAACGTCACGGCAAAGAATTAGCGTGCCAGATTTGGGCCAGTACCGGGATATTTGTAACTTTCCCACTAGGACTTTAGGATGGACTAAAATGTGGACTGACGAAGTGGATGAGGACCCTGATAGCCACGGTTTATGTTAACGATTTACATACACTTTACATCGATATTACTCAGCTTTGTACTTCTATCTTATTTGCGTAAATCGATTGCGACATATTAATTTAACACTGTTTTCCATGATAATGTGTCTGAATACATTGGCAAAGCTAATATGTTATCAAAAAAGTACAATTTTTTAAATATATTGGACGAAGCCCTGTACTGTAGGGTAAATTATAAACCATGTATTCTATTCTATTCTGTCCATCTAGATGTCATGTAGCTTTTTGCTTAGTCTATAACCTATAGCGCTTAGCCTATAGAAACACGAAGTATTTTTGTTAAAATCTATCATAACATATTTCTCATTTTTCGTAACTTGAAAAAATGTAAAATGTAGTTCTTTTAAGTATTTATATGAACAACTGTATGCGACAACGTTATTAAGAAATGTACTGACTGTATGGCAAAGTTGCTAATATATATAGCATTAACGTGCTTTTTTTATCGTATATGATTTACGTAAATATTATGTAAAACGGCTGAGTTTTCTGCATATAAAATGTACATAAACCTGCCTATCAAGAGAGTAAAGAAAAAAGATCGGAAGTCAGCCATCGATTACAAATTCTTATTATTATGAGTAACGTATATTTTCAGACAAAAGTTTATGCTCTTTGAACTTAATTTATAGATTTAATTTAGCTGTACGTTGTACAAATAAAAACTTGATCAATCACGTTTTTAATTGAATTATGTTTTTATGAAATTGCATCAAATCTTTATATTTCAAAGATAATATGGGATAACCTCAAAAGGTTGCTATTAAGGAGGTTGGGGTGTGAACTAAATTAACGATGAGAATTTGATGGAAAAAATATATGCTAAAGATACATTTACAAGGAATTTTTTGGCAAAGTTTGAAGACAATCGACTAGCTAGTTCAAGAGAAATAAA
>JABFPB010002390.1:0-20336 GCA_022817645.1 Ceratoteleas bidentatus
ATATAGATACTATTAAATTTTATATGTATTTACACATCGAACACAATTTTGCTGATAAAATTCAATAGAAAATTGGAGACCTCGTGGACAGAAACCGCATAGATACAAATACAAATAGGCCTAATAGTATCTATAAGTATTTTTCAACAGGGCAGGCCTATAGGTTGTTTATTCAGCTTTTCATATGTAAACTACCTTAAAATATTTGTTTACATGTTTTGTACATTTGTTTTCAGTTCAAATAAATTGAGGTTTGTTTTTGATCATTTGAGAATATCAGTAAAATTAAAACACGTTTATATAATTTGACTTAAAGTTAATTTTCATTTTCATTGAATTTTGATTTAGCTAAAATTTAAATAATTCATTAATTTAATTCAAAAAGTGTTTATTCTTCAAACTCTATTTGAATAATTTTTTTTAAATAAACTTTATTTAAATAAAAATACACGTAAATTGTTTATTGACAAAATAATTATTTTAGGAAAGTTCTCATCAAACTATAAAATAACGATAGGGGCTGATTTTGCGCTCAAAACGCTCAACTGGAATCCGCACACAAAAATAAGTTTGCAATTATGGTATAACACTTTGTTCTCTCTATTATTTTCCTATTTTATTTTCATTGCAAGTGTTGCGCAATAGAAGAACTCTCGAAGGCAAATTTCACGTTAATTGATTAACATTTTAACTGACGAATAAATTCGGTTTTAATTAATTGCCAGTGTTTCACTGGAAACAAATAAGGAAACGACTTTTAACGGGTTTTCCTCGCGCGTGTTGCATCTGATTATTCAAAGCAATAATTGTAGATAAATTAGGAGAAATCTTCTATTGCGGCTATACTAATTACTGGTTTTTCTTATGATTTACGATGACAAAAATGGGAGAAATTTTGAATTATTTTTAGGGACATCGCAGGTCATGAAAGGTTTGGATACATGACGAGAGTTTACTACAAATATGCGTAAATATTATTTTATTTTCAATTAATATTTGTCAATTTGTAACTTATATTAAACAATTATTATTTAATCATATTACATATTTACAATATAAATTTTAACAAAATTATTACATTTCAAATGTGGAACAAAATTATTAAGCAGATTTTCTTTAAATCTTTAATTTAAAAATTCTGCAATTATTTTGCATTTTTATTTTGTATTAAAAAAATGTTTATAAGAAATGTTTGTATTAAATTAATAAAAAAATTATTGTGTTAAATTGAATTAAAAAAATCAAAATAAATTGTATTAAAATTCTGCATTTTAATCAGTGTGGCAGCAGCATTGGTATTCGACATTTCCCGAGCCGCGACTTTTCAGTCAGTCAAAAAGTGGCTGAACGATCTGAGGGAAAAAGTGACACTTTCAGATGGTTCTAATATTCCGGTGGTGTTGTTAGCCAATAAATGTGACATCAATGACGCTGCGGTGCAAAACGATCAAATCATCAAATTTTGCAAGGATAATGGAATTGGATCCTGGTTTGTCACATCTGCCAAGGAGAATTTAAATATAGGTATATTTTATCATTTTTATCGTTAAAATAAATAAAGTGAAATAAATTATGGATTTTTATGACTGTTACAATTTTTAATAAAAACTTAATTATTTTAATATTTACATTTATTGCAATTTTTTGTTACATTTGAATTAATCAAATTGTACATTTTATTGCATTTCTTTCATTTTGTATTTGAAAAAAAAACAGATAGAAATAAAATATATTGAAATAACTCAAGATTGTCATTTTTATATTAGTAAAAAAATTTAATTTTTTAATCTTAGTAACTAGAATCAAATCATAAAAAAAATAAAGATGTGAAGTCGATCTAAATTTAATTCAACTTCCGTTTCATCTTATTACGTTGCTTTTTTTAATCCACCGTTCTTTAAATACCGATTAAATATTTTTCCAAGCTTATTTGTTTGTTCTTCGAAGTGCAGATGCAGAAGTTAATTTTAATTGTCGGACACGATATTTTTTCGGAGAGTTAAATTTAATTTACAAATATGTAATGCAATAAAATTAAGTTCCAGTCTCATTAAACACTGTTTATCCATGAATTACTAATTCTGCTATCAGTGTGCACGTGACTTTAATTGTTTATAAATGACTCTTCTCCTGAATAAAACCAACAAATTATTAAACAAGCTTATCACTATAATCATAATTTAAATATTGATAAAACGTAAAATTCAAACACGTACATCTCAATTTTACACTAATATTTAATTGTAATATTTTTTTTAGATGTTACAATTTTGTCAATTGAAATTAGAAGTTAATATGTATATAATGTTCTTTTAGAATCGTTAATATTTGTCCCCATTCTGATACTAATATTAATGTATGCATTTATCACGTTCGATTTGTAAAGTCTCTGCAAAAAAGTACTCGTTAACTTTAAAAATAAAATAGTCATTAATGTTTTGACATCATAATTAAACATGAGTTGGCTAAAATTTAAGGTCAATGGGTCATAGTTTTTTTCTTTTGCATATGCAAAAAAAATTTTTTTAACTTGAATTTATTAATTAACATTATTTATATAATTTTATTTTATATACTTTTTATTCCAGAATTTATCATTTCGTTCAAATTAATAATTTCATTTAAAAATTAATTAATAAAACATTATTTTTTGTAGATGAAGCGATGTATTTTTTGGTGGAGAACGTTTTAAGGTCCAAATCGAAAATCGAAAACGACATACGCAACTCCATCAGACTTCTGGATTCTGACGCTAAGAACCAGCAGAATCACAATTGTTGTAAGTCCTAAAAAACGCGGAATCACACGAATCTCTCGAAGAAGTAAATCTAACATTAAGGAAAATGTCATTACTTCGCAAAAAACCCACCGATAGTATTTCCAACAATTTTTATTTTCCTAACTTATAACATTTGTACATAATTTACAAAAGTTCGTAGTCTTTGATCAAAATAAAACTGACATACTTTTCTCCAACATATAAAATCACAGGGAAAAGTTTTAAAATAAATTCTACAACTATAAATGCATTTCCTCTTAAAACAAGAGGAATTTCGAAATTTCATTAGAACACTTTTCGGAAATTGTATAAATTGTATAAAAATTCCCTTTTTATCGTATTTCATAAAAAAGTGTTTCGGAATTTATAAATTTTATAAAAAATATACAAAACAGTTTTTACAGACTAGTTAATTTCTGTGCAATAAGTATTTTGGGAATTTTGAAGAATTCTTCAATTCCTCGTATAAAATCTTTCGTATAAAAAATTTCTTTTGGACTTCAAGTTTCATTTCGACCAAAATTTGCAACTCAGTGCACATAACGCAATCATTCTGCAAAGAGAGTCGCGTCTACTTTTTACACGTCTGAAATTTCGCATATATTTACACACCTGTTCGGTCATCTTTCCTCTTTTTTCCTCTTTGCAAACAATAACACATCTTTCTCAAGATCGCAATAAATAACCGCAATTTCGAACACTGGAGAGTGCGATTCCAGCCCTCAAAGTCAGAACAGAAAATACTTTTCCATTTCGTCACGCGAAATTCGCAATCTGGAATGTGATTATAAAAAAACTTAGAAAAACCTCCTCCGTCCATTTTTACAACTATACATTTTATCGCAACAGAAACAACGGTTTCATAACATTTTCCTTTCTGGTCTTCTTCGCAGTCGCAAAACAATCATAAATGCTAAAAATGAGTTCATTTTCCACAAGAAAAGACTTAGTAGGGAATAATGCTTTTACAAAGTTGACCTTGAAGGTACCGTCCTTTTCTGACCTCCTCGGAGGTCAAAAAACGTAAACAACGTGTTCATCCATTTGTATAATTCTAACTTCAAAACCAGTTTTTGCCCATAGGTCGCTATTCTGCCCTCTTTAGAGGTCAAAAAACATGAAAAACCTCGTCAGTCTGTTTGTTTTCGACTCGTATAAACATTTGTTTGCTTTTGTGACCTCTTTAGAGGTCAAAAACAAGAAAAATTGTTGTCTGACCTCTAAAGATGTCAAAAAGGATTGTGTCAACTCGCTTTTTTAACAATATTATTACACCTCAGCATAAAAACAGAGGTTTTCACAGACTTTTTGTCGCTTTTTTGCCCTTTTTACAGGTCAAAAACAAGAAAACCCACGTTAATTCCCTTTTTAACAATATTATCGTGCCTCAAAATAAAAACAATGCTTTTTGAAGACGTTTGGTCGATTTTTTGCCCTCTTTGGAGGTCAAAACAAGAAACATCGCGTAAATCCATTTTTTTAACAATATTATCGTACCTCAAAATAAAAACAGTGCTTTTGAAGACGTTTGGTCGCTTTTTTGCCCTCTTTGGAGGTCACGTTTAAGTCTTGTTTACGTCTTTGTTTGTAAACGAAAAAGTATTGTGCTATGAGTAATAAATACGTAACGTAAACCAAGATATGAACTAAAAAACAGTAGAGAATGCGAGTAGCGTAGTCGCGCTGCAAAATACTTTTGTCGTGATTGTGTGGTCCACTTGTAGGTTGTGCCTTGAATCTGTCAAGGCACCGTATGCTCCTCTTTTAAAGCTCCTCGTCGTAATGCGCATTCGCCACGGAATTCATGGCGATCGAGACCGTCGACACCATGGTTTTGCTATAATCTTTCGAATAATCTGCAAACAGGCGAATAGATGGGCGTTACAACCAGCGGTTACGAGGATTCCGGACGGTTCGGGCGAAGATGGGGATTTCCGTCGCCGAATGTCCAACGAGACGGATCTTCGTTTGTTAATTATTGTTAATTCGGTTAAGCGGAGAAAAAGTGGCGCCGACAAAGTTTTGTAATTGAAATATTATTAAATATACTGTATTTAAGTTAAGGGGATGTCCCAGTAAAATTACTAAAATCTGTAATTTTGAAGGATTTTAATTTTTTGTTTTGAAAAATTAGAACATGTTATGGTTTTTATGGCTTTATTAAGAGGAATTAGAAATAGGGAAAGCCATTAGTTTAGAATAAGTAACAATATGAAAATTAAGTTTTTTTTAATTACAAAATAGAAAAATAAGGAAAAATGTTTTTTGGTCTTTTTCACTGGGACTTCCCCTTAAAGTTATATAATAATAAATAAATATAGCTTAGTTGGAAGTAGAATTATTGTTGTAAGAGATAACTTTTTCTCGCTTGGATTGGAACGACTGATTGCCTCGTTCCCTCTTGGGTCGTTAATGTTTTAGTTTGTTAGCAGGTGTGTGAGTGATGTGCCCAAAGAACGTGTGGCGTCAATTAGTCAAACATTTCGAATTAAGGCGGAGATTAATGTCAATGCGACGATAGAGTCTTTGAATGATTCATCGGATGATTCGGAATGACTCAATTGAAAACGTAAATTTGAAATTCAAATTTTCACATTTCAAAGTCTCTGAAATTTTGTCATAAAGTTTAACTTCTGCATCAACTTTCTATCGACATTCACTAAAATAAATACTAAATTTTAACTATTCCAATTTAAAAAAAATAAAAAAACATTGAAAACTCATCCTCAATGCAAAAATCTCAAATCATCAATAGGAATATACCTAATTTCACCTAACTTTGGAAAGATAACTTTTTTTTCATTAACCGTTTCATTCACCTCAAACAAATTCCCATGTCAAATCTAGTAAGTCGGTGTAACAAAAAAATCCGAGGTCAAACTCGAAATTCAACGACTCTACCATCCCATCCAGTTTAGACATTATTTCTCCTGAAAGACAAAGACACTTCGAGCAAGTATTATTCAACATTACACATCAACCAGCGTGACTAACTTATTAAGACGAAGGAACCCATTAGTTAATTACCAGTTGTTAAGTTGGAGTGAGTGTGAGTTGGGGGAACGAACTGATGTACGAAATACAACACTTTATTATTGACAAACATGGAAGGACAAACGTACATTGATTTATTCACAGCCATTGACGGGCACAGTCCCGTTTGACCCTTAAAGACTTTAGACATTAGTACCTAGCTCTTAGGGCGCGTCTTAAACTACTCCGGAACTGCGTTAGTAGATAAATTAACGTGCATTTTAGCTCTCTTCAGCCACCCCTGCAAAAAGACAGTTCAGAGATCCGGAAGTCAACTTGGCGGGAAATCGATTTGCTACCTAACTTGGCGAACAGATTAGGGAGATCGCGAAGGATCACACTTTTTTAGTTTTTGTTCTTTAAGTTTTGTTTTTCGCTTTATATGTTTGGGTCATTTTGATTTTTTGAGTCAGAGAATCTATGTCAAATGTAACTTTCCAATCAGCTCTTAATGGACCAATTAATGGACCAGAAGTGAACATTAAAAAGAATCTTCATTGCAGTATATTTTGTACTTTATGACCTTCAAACTGAAGGTCATTGAAGAAGGTCATACTAACAGCCTTTAAAAGTTAGCTCATTTCGATTTCATTTTAAAAAGTTCAAAAGAACCTATTAATTCACGATATGAAACAAAATGTTGTTCTGTATTTTGGGTTTGGTTGTCGAATAGAGTATATAGAGAAGTGATGTAAAATCGTTCGGCAACTACGTTATTGCAAATTCCAGGTCATGCGAGGCCAAATCTTAGAAACCTTCAGAGTGCCCTTCACTTACGAATAAAGTAGCCGCACTTCGTATTTCGGTCAGAGTTTGGTGACCGTAACGAACTGGTGGTTACCTTGGCCGAAGTGATTTTGACCCGGTGCACTGCTGCCGTGCGGCGTCAGAGTCGCCCTTATCCGCGAACAGCTGATCACGCCTGCGTACGCCTGCCGGTACTGTTTGTTCATGATCACGTAGATGATCGGGTTCACGCAGGAAGCGAAGTACAGCAACAGGTAGCCGATTACGTGAAAGCCTGCATCAGAAAAGGGTAGTTAGCTCTGAAAAAATATTGAACAGAAAAGAATTGAATGAAATAAAGTGAATTCTTTTTGGGAAAGATTCGGGATTCATTTTCTCATTCTTTTCAATTCCAGATTAAAAATGGTCTTTTCTTTTCAATTCTTTTCAATTCTAGACTAAAAATGGTCTTTTTTCTTTTCAATTCATTTCAATTCCAGACGAAAAATGGTCTTTTTTCTTTTCAATTCTTTTCAATTCCAGACTAAAATTGGTCTCATCCCATTCTTCTAATCCATTCAACATCCTACAACTTCTGTCGAACAGTCATCGACTCTATGACTCAGATCCGGTATCTATATGGATCAAAATTAACTTCCAACATAAAAAGAAAATGTTTCGTTCCATCCGAGATAAGCTTCGTTGTGTCCACAACGAAGTTGCGTTTGACTAAGACTCCGGTCATCGACATCCCTTTGGGTTCTCGAAGAAACTATCGCAATGCAAATATTGACCCAAGTTTCCCGTCTTCGACACGCATTTATCACTCTGCAAAGACGATAGGTACCTGGATACTTGACCTCGGGATCGGTGACCTTCACGATCGTGATCGGCAGATAGCACATCACGAAGCTCAAGAATATCACCAGGACCATTTTGGTGATGCGCCACTCGCTGCGCCGTTGCTTAGTCTCGCGCGGATCCCGACCTGGCACATGAGGGGACTTGACCGGTGACGCGTGTTTTCGCATCCTGGACTCCGAACTAAAAATGGATTAAAAAGTGATAAAAATGAATTTGGAAATAAAGTTGATATAAAAAAGAAAGAATAGCCGATTATCGGCTTACGGGCAGGAAAATGAAGTATTTAATTTGTCATTTTTTAATGGCATATTTTGTTTAAATAATTGTTTAAAATTTAACTAATAAAATTCTGTCTAAAATTTAATAGTTTTTTTAAAATAACGTTTATTTTTAGATTTTATGAAGAGAAATGATGAATTATGACTGATTAATTGATTATATTTAATATATTAATTTTGTCCTTTTTACCTATGAACAACCCAAAAGATCTTAGCATAACAGCCTACAATGACTATACATGGAATGATAAATCCAGTGACGAAAAGGAAAGTCTTCGAGCTCCGATCATTGTCATCCTTAATGATTGAGCATGTTTCCAAATTTTTATCATAGTCAAATCGTCCTGAAACAAAAGACAATCAAATAATTAGACGTTAACTTGAATCATAAAAAAATAATAAAACATGAAACTGAAACTTTTCAAAAAGGTACGAAGGTACCGATTTGATAATATAGATACCCCAAATATTATACAAACAGTAAAATATCTAAATTTAAGGCCAACTGAGATTCAATCGACTTACCCCACGAGCCGATTAGAGTGGGAATTTGCATTCCGTAAGAAAAGAGCCAACAAAACAGTATCATCAAGGCGATCCAGTGCTTCTTGTACACCTTGTTATAAATACCATGATGTGTGATCATGATGTACCTGGGGCAATTAAAGTTTAATGATTGTTAAGAAAACTGTAATTAAGGACATTTGTCGAAGTGGAATGTGACTTTACACAACTTTTTTGCAGCTTTTTAATAAGCTTTCATGAAAAATTCAAAACGATTCATATTATGATCAAGATTTATATACAAAAAAATTTGAATCATTATTATTATGAAATGAAATGAAATTAAAATTATTACAAATTATGTTACCTGTTAATTGTTATGGCTCCCACGAGAAGCAAACTGACCCCTACATTGCCGTACCTTAAAAATGGCACTAAAATACATAGGAACCTTATTCCAGTCCAGCTCGAATCGATGAACCGAATTGAGTCGAAGGGTAATACTAGGACGCAGAATATAAAATCTGCTACGCATAAACTGAAAAGTATTGACATTTTTAATTAAAATTAAACTTAAAAAACATACAAATTAATGTATTAATTAAATTAGTTAATTTATTAATTCAATTAAAACTGATCTTAATTAAAATAAAAAATTATCATTCGAATTTTAGTTTAAATAAAAAAAGAACAAATTATTGGCTAATTAAAAAATTGAAGATGAACAAATATAAGATATATAAAAATAAAGTTTGATTTCAAAACTTTTAATATGCAAGTAAAAATATTGTTGTTGAAATATCGATTTAAAAAAATCAATCAAGTTTCTTAATGGGATCATCGAGATAAAAACCTAAATTTGTAACAGGAAGTCTTAGTTACAAGAATAGTACGATTTCTATTGTTTAAGTAGTTTTCTCTTAATTTTCCAATAGTACCCACTTGTGAGAATTGCTTTAGATTTTCAAAGAAAATTGGAAATTAGATATTTTCTGCAAAGTCTCAGGATTTCTTAAAATATGTGAATCAGATCACACTTAAGATATTTGATTTTAAGTTAAAAAAAATTTTTTTTTGTTAATATATAAGGAATAATTATCAATACCTTATTATAAACGCAGCTGCGACGTTCCTGACTTTCGGGTACTTGCACAGGGCGATTATGGTTAGTAAATTTCCTAACAAGCCGACTATCATTATGAGTATTGCTGCTGTGGCCGCGAAAGTCCGTAGGGGCCTTGAGAATCTGTCGGAACAATAACTTAATGACATTTTGTACACCAATTTCGCTTTCTTACAAACGTATTATCCTGGTCGACTTACAGACAAACTCATTTCATAATTTAAATGATTCAAAATGGAATTACAACAAATCTAATTGTTTTCCCATATTATTTATTCATTTAAAAATATGTTAACAAAAAATTGCCTATAAATTTCATCTACGACATTTTTTATTTTAATTTATTAAAAAAGTAAAAATTAAAAATTTACTTTTACAAAAATTTACAATTATTAATCTCTTTAAAAACTGTAAAATAATAAAATATTGTTTTAGAACATTTCATTTAATTTTATTTCAATTCAGACTTTAATCTTAACTTGATATGGAAAGTATGATTAATTAAAATAATTAATAAAAATATGATTCAATTTAAATCGTCGCATTCCTGATTGTAACTGCATGTAAATATGTACAAATATTCCCATATTTACATACAGTTGCCATATCCTAAAATGAGCGACAATGCAAGCGGCTTTAAGTGAACCTCATGGTACACCCAATTACGATGTCATTATGTCCAATTTAGCTTCCGGCCGGCGAACGGGTGTTTGTGTCAACTCGCACATGTATCCGGAAGGATCAAAAGGTCCGCGATAACAGTCGAAAATGTACCCCGATAGGTCGCCTGAGTTTTACATCGCAACTCCGCAAGTAAAAAATATATTCGCAAAATATATGTAAAAAAACATTCGCAAAATATATGTAAAAAAATATATTTCCAAAATATTTGTAAAAATATATGGATGTTATATTTCCCAAAAATTGTACATTTTTAAATATATTTTTTTCATTTTTAATGATTTTTTACATTTCTAGGTTTATGTATATATGAAAACAAGTATAAACCTAATGTATGTCAAATATATATTTAAAAAATATTTTTTTGCAAGAAAAAGTATTATATTTGGACATTTAATTACGCGAATAATTTTTTTTCAATGCGGGGTTAGAGTTCGCGTTGGATCATTGTTTGGTCGACAGGAGAGGAAGGGTCCCGATGTAGACCACGCAGTCATACATAATTCCGCCGGTCAAATGGGATTTCATGTTTTCGTTGGCAATGCTTTTTATCCGGTACCCTCGTTACTGGAACACGTCCCCCGGTGGGCCCGAATTAATTGATTTCGTTAAAAGCAATTCCATCGTTTCATTCCGCCCAATTAATCGCTAAATGCCGCAATTATGCGTGGAAGGAAATAACGTCTCGAAAGTTCATTTGGGTACGAAAGGTCCGGTCATATCAATTAGATATTTTAGTTTCCGAATTTCGATTTTTTAAGGAGGGCGCAGTTTCGGATTTCGTATTTTAAGGAGTCAATTCCGAAGGTTTTATTAATGTAAACATTGCGGGACGACAAAATTCCAGTATTTATATTACAATGTTTATAACCTTTGGACAAAGATTGGATGATTTCATGTTTGTAAACATTGAAGAAAGACAAAGTTCCATTGTTATTCTGTTTGTAAACACGGAAAATGACGAAATTGCAATGTTTACATTTGAAGGACACGATTCCAAAGGCTTTATTTATGTAAACATTTCGAGAGAACAAAATTGCAATGTTTACATCTCTGTAACCTTTGGACAAAGATTGGATGTCATTGGTTTCACGTTGGTAAACATTAAAGAAAAACAGTCTTTCAATGTTATGGTTTGCAAACACTAAAAAAGGGAAAATTCCAAAAGAACACAACACAATTCCATGTTTATTGTTGGAATTCCAGGATTTTCCTCTAAAGGTCACAGTTCCAATGTTTACCTTCACTCACTTCCCGTATAAACGTTACAATCATCGGAATCAAATACCAAAATAAAATAAAAAAAACACTTTTCTGATTCGTCGAACAAACAATAGCTAAACGATAAAATTACCTAGACAAGTCGCCGTTGACGTCATCCTCCGTGGCATTGGAAACTTGCCGCTTGACAAGTTCAACGAATCTCTCATGATCCATCTTTGCAGCCTGAAAACAAATTGCAGTCAGCATCAATCCAAAACAAAGGCGCTAGCCAATTGAATTAAAGAGCTTAATCAATTAACGGGCGCCAAGAAAACGGCCGCGCGGAACAACATTGATATTTGATAATGCGAAGCAGCAGTAAATGAGCAGGCGCGTCAGTCTCATTAATTGAAACCAGAGATTAAGCTTCCGCTTGCAATCAACTTTTGGACTTTTTGTTCCGCGCGTTTTGTTTCGCGACGAACAATTCTTCGCCTCTCATGCAATCCTGATCCAACATTTTCTACGGACTTTCTTGCTGGAAATTCGCTGATTTCGGGAAAAACCAGTCCTTTTCTTTTCATGTTCTGGTCAGGTCAAAGGTCATTTTGTAAAATTTGGAGTTTTGAAGAGTTTGCAATAAAAAAGGTGCTTTTTATTTCGTTTAGGGACTGGAGATGAGTAATGGACCAGCAATTATCGCCAAGATTGGGTTTCTCTAATTCGGCGTAATTTCATCGTTTAATGAGAATAACTTCTGCATGCCCTCATACTTGCATCACTTCGCTTCCCTGAGAGGGTGCTGGATTTGGTAAACTAGGGTTAAACAGCAGTGCATTAACCTCGATTGAGCTTAATTAAGAAAAATTAACGAACGCCCGATGTGTGTCCCCTTTATGGCTGAAAAATGACGCTAAAGCCGAGTTATGGGAGACGACGGGAGTTTAGACCAACGTGGAAAAAAGCGGGCCTTGAGGCTCATCAAACGGGACAGCGAAACTTTAATGTTTTCAATTTATTTCAATTCGAATTGAGGCAGTTAATTCTCTGATTGAATTTTGGCAATATAGAGTGGTTGGAGATCCTTTGTTTGGAACTTTTTTTGAAGGTCAAATTTTGTAAACATAAGGGTCATATGTGTTTATTTTTGACCTTTTGTTTTGGTACCTTTTTCGAAAGTCAAAATATGTAAACAGAGGTCAAATTTGTTTATGTTTTTATTTTATGTATACAAATGCTATTTGTTGAAGGTCAAAATATGTAAACAGAGTCAAATTTGTTTATGTTTTTATTTTATGTATACAAATACTACTATTGAAGGTCAAAGTATGAAAAGAGAGGTCAAAGTTATTTTAAATACGTTTACAGAAACATTAAATTTTAATGAATTTCCGGCATAATCAGCTGGAAGCTATATTTCCATTGACTGCTCCACAGAAAAAAGACTAATAAAGCTTTTTTTTCGAGTTTTTTTTCAATCGTCATAGATCCACATATTGCAGCTACCTAAAATTGCTTTCATCTTCAGTTTTCCGAGCCATCAAAAGCGACAACAAAAACGCCGGCCAGGCTTTTTTCAGCGCGCCAGGGTTTTTGATGAAAATAAGCAACAAACGCATCTGCACGGAATTCCTCGCGCCATGACGTCACTCGATGAGTTCCGAGCTAATCATATGTGCGGCAATGGGTGACTCAACTTGACTCATGGTGAAAGTCGTTTCGCGCGAGGTTCCGCGTTTGCATGAGAATTCACGAAATGTCGCTGATAAGGATTTTGTCGGGCGAACAATGAAACGCGGAACAATGCGGCTTTTCAGTTCGCGATACCGATTCGTTGAATTTCGACGTGGAAATGTAGTTTTCACGCTTTTTACTGATTAGGATTCTTGAGAAATGCGAATTTAAAAACAAACTGATATATTCAATTTTTTTAATTAGAAAAATGTTTCATTTAAAAATTAAAAATACAATTTACAATTAAAACAAATTATATTTAAATATTTTGATTTTAAAAATGATCATGATTAAAAATGAAAAATTATTGTTTCAGAAATGTTTGCAATAAAATTTAATTTAATTAAAAAAGCCTATTTTTTAATTTAAAAAATATAAAAATTGAATAATTCTGAAATAATTAAATTAAAGATTTTTGTTCTTTCAAAATTTTAAACTCTGTTGCAATTTTGGTGCAGTCAACAAACTGTCCCAATTAGCATACTAAAGGCAAAGTAAGTGAAGTACAACGAACGTTTTACGATGTGCAATTGCCATTGTATCCGACTAATAAGTGGTATTCTATCCGGGGAAGCGCACTAGACGATTTAATAATAACCCGCGTGCGTGGAACGTATCATTGGACAAAAGTGTTAAGTCGCCTTTCTGTTCGCGCTCGGACCCTGTGCCGCCGTTCCCGCGACAAACTCACGGCTAATCTAATCTGACCTAAATAATTTCATGAATGGCAGCTGCATCACCTGTATGACATTCGGGCTCTTTTCATGCGCGCCGACGTTTCATTCATTCAATTATATCACGTGGAGTAAAACCGTAGTTTGACAGTCAAATCAAACTTCCTTGAAAAACTAACTAAATTACCGGAAATGACACTTTAATCCTTTTTTTCGAAAGAGTTAAAAAATAACAAATCTAACCAAATTAACGAAACTAACAAAACTAATGAAATTAACAAAACTTCGACCTTTTTACACGTCAAAAAACATTTAAAACTGAAATTTATTATTAAATCTTAAAATTTCTTCATTGAGACATTTATTTTAGATTTAAATTCATATTTGAAAAGGAACTGAAATTGAATTGAATTAATATATCCTCATTGGTTCAGCGGTTATACTATCAGACTTCTGCTTCGAAGGTCGAGGGTTCAAATCCTAGCTTCGGCGACGAAGTTTTCTTATCAAATTCGAAAATTCAATTTATGAAACTGAAATTTAATTTACAGACATTAAAATATTGGGTTTCGATAAAAAACAAAAATAATAAATCATTAATTCGTCATTGACTTTTTGAGGAAATTTTAAATAGTTTCTCTTTTCAATCTGACAGAGGAAATTAATTCGAACAACAATCATGCAATTGCCAATAAATCGGGCAATAATCGTTGACATGTTATGCGACAATTAATGAATCACCTCCGCCTAGATGAAAACGGCGCGCCACAATCGCAAATATTTTTAAACGACCCCCGATAACTCCCCTCGCTCGCTTTGACTCGACGCCGGATGGCGTTATCGTCGGTTCAACACTTTTCCCCCGCGGGGACTCAAATTTTCTCAGGCCGCGGCTTGTTTGTTTGCGTACAAGTCAACGTTTTGATAGGTTTCGTCGAGGGGGCCACACTGCCCTCCGAAAACAAACGCGGGTAAAGTCGATGTTCAATCTTGTTTGATCAGCTATCCGATTTCTTCGTTGCGGCGTTAGTACCGATTTCGTGTTATCGCTTTCCGACGAAAGACTATGTGAACACAAACATTGAAATTTGAGATAACTGATTTTTTTAATTTTATTATAAAGATTTAAAGAAATTGACAAAAAGTAGCTTAAAACCATTTTAAAAAAGATTTTGAAATTATCATTTTTATTTAAAAAATTGAAACAATGAAATTAATTTAATTTTTTGCAAAATTAAAATTTAAAAAAATAAAAATTCGAACGACAAATTTAATTTAAACTGATTTACACAATTTTAATTAAAAAGAAATTCAATTTTTTTCTATATAATTTTTTCTTTGAATTAAAAAACAAATTTTTTATAAAATTTAAATTTTATGTAGCATTTTTGTCAAACTCGAAAATTTGAACGAAAATGCATAATCGTCTATTTCTAAGTAAAGTGTAATATTTCCCGGAAAACTAGTAGAAAAGTAGATTCAAGGCATTCCAAACAAACGTAATGCCATGAAAAGTAACTTTTAGTGTTTAAGAAACGGTGCTATCTGAATGGACGCGATAAGCGCCACGATAGCGTTTTCTGGACGCATTTTTCCTACAGTGAAACATGCACGTCCAGCTGACGTGCGATTCGGTCTATTTTTCATCACGGCCGACGAGTAAATTAATTTTTATCAGCCCGCAGACACGATTTCAACATTTTTCATCATCGCTCGGATTCTCCGGAACGAATCTACGAGTTTTCCTCCAGAGGCAGAAACAAAGGCAGCAGTCGTTTGATTGATTGATTGAGCCGCACATTAATTAACAAAATTCCAATCAATCCGATCGCCCATTAACATTATTAATCCAAAGCAATCGTTCAATAAAGTTATATTGATTTCAGTTAAGTAAGCGATGTTTTTCGTTGCATTTTAGGGTTTCTAGGCGGTTTTTGTCAGTGTTTCTATATGTATCTAATGGTTTCTTGCAGTACCCTTTTTCAATTTGGAAATGGGTTTTTAGAATAAAGTTGGAAAGAAAATGTTTCTTTAAATGTAAATTGACAATTATTTATATATTCTTAAAATGAAACTTACAATTTTTTTTGACAATCACTTCAATCGGGCAATAATTGTATGATGAACTAAACTGAAGACGTAACGACTGCACACTGAACAATTATGCGTTGTTTTATATCATTGACAATTTATCCCAAGTGGGATGATTTTTGGAAAGAATGTCTCGTGGCAACTTTCTCATTTTCGCCTTAATGTGCAATGCTCAATTATTGTGCGATGCAATTAAGTTGTTGACAAATAAGTAAGGTGCGAAAGTTAATATTTATTTTATAATATTTAATAAAGTGATTTTTGGAAAGAATGTCTCGTGGCAATTTCTTAATGAGAGTTTTTCTCAACTGTATTTATTGCTTTTTTGCAAAAAACTGTTTATTTTAAATATTGAGTTTTATTTGTTGATATTCGTCAAAAATGAAATTGAGCAAGGCATAAATAAGGTCAAATGTTGACATATCCTTTTAATTTCAGTTTTTATTTGTATTTGAAAAGATTTGGTTTCGGTGTTAAGTGTATTTTAATTTATTTTTAAGCAGATGAATTTTTTATCTTAATTTTTTAACAAGTTTTAAAGTACAGCTTGAATTTTAGTGAATCTTAAGTAATGAATGATGTTGCAGATCTTAAAAGTGCAATTAACGACTGTATCTACGCGATTCTAATTCAAAGTTAATACTATATATATATATGGAATCAGATTTCATATTTTGGGTTAACTAAAGTTAAGTAACATAATCGAAGATCTGCATCATACTTTAATAGTATTTTTAAGAATCATGAATTAGTAAAAAATTGTGGAAAAATGATTTATAGTTTCTAACTGAATTGTACATTTACATTTTAATTATATACATTTATAAACTTTTTCATATTTTTTATGTCCAAAAAAATTGTTATTGAGGATTTTTTTGAAGCGCCATCTGGATCCGAACTATTTTCCCCATATTTTTCATCAATTTTCCAGTTTTCACACTAACTAAATTATAATTAAAAAACACATTATCTTAAGTGAATTATAATTATGAAATTTAGTTTATATACATCAAATTACAAAAATAAACATTTGAAAATTTGTTTCATTTTGATAAGCCACGCCCCCATGTCAAACCCCGATACTTCCCGCCAATTCCTTACCGTAAATATCTCGCGATCCGATGTGTAACGATTTGGGCCAATCAGTCCAAGCAGTTGCGAAGTGTCATTGCGAAAAGCTGTCCATTTGGGATATCCAGTGTTCGCGGCTGTTCGTCTCGTCAGCGCGCGTTTGTTTTCATTGTTCGACGCGGTTTTTCACACCGGCTCAGCTCAGCACACGCCGCCCCGCGCAGTCATCGTTATTTTCATAACAACACGTGACTGCGGCGCGTCGCTGCCGATTTCATTAACTCCGCGGCGATCCGGCTCAACAAGTCGTTTTCACGGGCACCTTGCGTCACAGATCAACTGGCTTTTTGCAACGAGGAAAACTGTGGAATTTGCAATCGGTTAAACTTTTCCTTTCGCAAAAGAGTTTCACATTTGCATTTGCAAAGTTGCTTAGCGATTGGCTTTGCGGATTTTTGGATTTAGAGTTTAATTTAGAGGCAAAATGTAGATTTTTTTGTTTTCTTTTATTTGACTTTCGATTGTTTAAGTTTAAGGAAATGACAGAATTGTGAGAAAGAAGATTGGTGATTTTTATCAGATTTTTTAGATTTAAGATGTGAATTAGATATTAGTTGTAATGTCTGTCCCGAAAAAGAGAATTTTTATATTTTTTAAATAAAATTTTGAATGTTTATCACTGAAATTTTGAAATATAAAATATGTGATATTTGACATAGATTGCTGATGTTGAAAATGGTAAGAATTTCTTTGTCTTTGAAAAAATTAAAAAAATTGTAATCGTCAATTTCCCAGTAAAATAGGATTTGTTGGACTCAGCTTATTTTTTATAAGCTGAGTGAATTAGCATTCGCCACATTTAAATGGCAAATATTTTGTAACTAAAATAAAAACCTAATTATTCATATTAATTTAGTAGAGCGAAATGAATCTGTTTATCTGAAAAAGAAAATGTATGTGCTCTTGACATTTATTTGTATTAAGTTAATAATTTATTTGAAATGAATAGAGGGAATTTTACTCTAATTAAAATCTGCCTGGACCCAACTAATCACGAAACTACATTCAATCTTTGAATATATATAAAACATTTTTGATAAATCTTTATATATTTTTTTGGATGCTTGTTGCATATCTTCAATAATTTCATTTTTAAATTGAAATAAACCATATAACTCGCTTTTATCCATTGAGCATTTTACAAATATTTAAATAAAGTAAAACAAATTTCTCAAAAAGAAATAAAGTGAACAGAAAAATTTAATAAACTTTAGAAAAATGTTGTATTTCTTCTCTTTTAAGAAACAATTTCCTAAGTGTATTGTAAAGTCAGGTTTTCTATAATTTTCTCACTGTATACATTTATATTTACTTATATTTACGTGACTATTGGATGTAATCAAATAATATTGTTAAACAATTTGATGTTTACATGAAACATATTTTTTAAATATGTATAGGGTGGCCGCAAAAGTCTTCAAACTTTACAATCCATTTCGAGACATTATTGTGGGTTTCGGGAAAAAACAGTTCAGACACTATTGAAAAATTGGGTAAAATTCATAAATTCATTTGTATATATTTTTATATATATTTATATTTAATAATTTTAAAAAGTTCTTATTTAGAGTCCATTATGCATAATTTGAGCAAAACATAACCAGTTAAATATCTTTTTGAAAAAAACACTTATTTCTAAATTTTTTCTGTCATCGAGAAAAATCCTAGAAAATGTTTTTCATCACAAAAGTAACCCAATCCACAATGCATTACTGAACTTTTCCCTGCCTTTCCAAAACCACACATTTCACAAAACTAATTTTTTCCTCATTCCACATTTCCTCCCACATTTTTCGAAACCAAAACACACTTTTCCCACTCCAATTCCCACTTTTTTCAAACAAAAAATTATCCGAATCGCGTCGATCGGTTTGCAAATCACCTCGAACTCACAGCGCGACGCATCGACCCGTCGTGAGGACCAATCTCACGCGACCACCGATCCGTAATGATCGCGCGGCAAGTGTCATCGTCGGACTGGCAGCGCGCGTATTGTCAAATCGCGCGGCGGTGCCGGTCGTGTGTTCGGCGCCTTGGTGGGGCGCCGATGACAAACTCGGACATTATTCGACTCTCGCTGTGCAACTGCAAACGCGCGAGAGACCGGACTTTTTTCCGAGCTAAGACGCACGTGAAACGTGAATCAGTTTCAGGTGTCTCTCCTTGCGAGCGCGTGTCTGCGCGATGACTAGGCAAGGCCCATTGTGGGAGTGTGTTGGTAAACATGCGAAGTCTCGGGAGCGATTGAGTCGAATAGTACTGTTCGAGTAGTTTGGTCGATTGATAAATGCGATAGAGTTTTTCTTAATTTTTTTATTTTGTGATATAATGAACAGTTAGATGTTTATTAATGTGTTGATAAATTAACACATTAATTCATTTCGTACCCCAGATATAACAATGAAGTTTTTTTCAACTGATAGATTGAAAAAAATTCATTGTTATAACTGGGATTCGAACTTCCGTCCTTTCACGCAAAAGTCTGAATGTATAACCACTCGGTATGACAGACGTTAATATGTTTTCCGGATATTTTATCATAATTTTGATAATTATCAAGTTTCTGGCAATCAATGTGATTAAGGAATAGTTTATGTGCAGATTTAAAGTAACACAAATCCATTTCCCGATTGTTAGTAACAAGATTTTTTAATTTCAGCTTGTCATCTGCCAAATTTCAGCTTGATTGGTTTTTGGGTACTAAATAATAATTGTTGTAAAAGGGCAACACATAACTTCAAAAGTAAAAGTCAAATATTGTGCTTTGATTTCATTAGAATAAAACAATTTTGATCTGAACAGTGTGCGATTTGAATATTTATGAATACAAATATTTGAAGATTGTACTCAAGATGTGTAATTAATCTAAATAGTTAAGTATTTTCGTAAAATTTGATCTGCGCACTGATTGTTGAGATTTTGTTCAATATTGCATTCATTTTTTTTGTAGAAAAATATTGAAACTGGTTGTATTTTGAGTTGGACATGTGTTGAAAGTTCCAGAGAATAGCTCATAAATGTAAAATTATTCAAACTCATATTTTATAAATACGATATTACAAAACTATTGAAACTTTTTGGTTTTGACATTATCTTCCAGGATATGCATTTTTAACCAATATTTTAACATATTTAATTGATTTACAATTAGTATCTACATACTAACATCGAGGTAATGACTATATCTTACGCAATTTCCCGTCAAGTTGATAAAAGACATGGAAAATTGATAAAACATAAATAAAAAATCAAACAAGCATTGTACTGAATTAAAACAGATATTCCCAAGTCCTCAGGATGAAATTATAAATAAATTCATAAAATTTATTTGCTAACTAGTACTGAATTCAGGAACTCAAAATACCAAAATGCGAAAAATGTTTGTGCGCCACTAATTTTATTTTATTTTTTTAAAATAAATAATAAATAATTATACACTCGAACTCCAATGCAGCATGATCGAAATTCTACTAATCTATATAAATCCTCCTAATAGTCAATCTTTTAAATCACTT
>JABFPB010002391.1:0-20331 GCA_022817645.1 Ceratoteleas bidentatus
TTGATTGGAATGCGCCGACTAATGACTCGTCTTATTTGTAAAACCGTCGCAGCGCTTCATCGACGACGGTAACGAGTGCACGCCGTACTTCCGGCTCGGAGCAGCGCGGAACCGGGGTTATGTTTATTTATGTCGCGGGGTAATTGCTTTGTGACGATTACTTATGGCGGTGCATACGTGGCTGGTGATTCCGCGGATGGAGGAAAAACTGTTTCTGTTTTGCCGGCGGGATCGTGAGGCGAATCAATTAGGGATTGAGAATGTCGAGGTTGGAAGCTTTAATGGGAGGTATGAAATTTTCATTTAAGAAGGAGATGAAAGTAATCTGGTTTAGGAAATTCTTGACTTTGATAGATCTGATGATAGGAGGAGACTGCATTTTAAATTGGGTTATATATTGTGTGATATCGTTTAATATATTGATGTTCCTTATTAAAGATGAAGTACGTTTTAACTTTGTTTGAGGATTAAAAAATGTGTTTTAATTGGTTAAAATAAAAATGTCATTTTTCATTTAGGTGGATTCGTTTTTATATTTTCTGTTTTATTCATAATTAATAACAATTAATTCGGAAATAATCTTAAACGGCAGACGAGATTCATATAACTGTCGCAAATGATACAAAAATCCGTCCATGTAAATTTCAAACGAACAGACTACATTCCGCAACTCAAACCACTGAATATACAAATATGCGAATCCGAATAATTAACAATATCGATTCCAGAATGCAGTAACATTGTTTTTAAGCAAATAAATACGCGGTTAACGAGGTTGAAAAAATTCACCTGCATTTACAACGCTCGCTCTATAAAAAAAACTCACCGACAAACATCCTAAATAAACTAATCGCGTGTCACTGATTTCGCCCCTCTTCTCATACCCAAATTCGACTCTGCTCAATTTTGGGAGCCCAAAATAACCTCCAAAGAATAACCCTTCTCATCGCCGATGTGCCGCCCGGAACAATTCGACCTCGATCACCCGAAGAATGCTACCAATTAGTCATCCTCTTAGCGTCAATTGGACGTAACTTAACGTCAACATGCTCATCGTTACTTAATGCCAGTGAAATACATTAATAATTATCGAGTTCCCATGACAAATATATTTAGCACAATGGAAGTACTAATTTGCTTAAAGACAATTCGAGAGACGGCGGCTGAATGTGACGCTCGCGCGGAGACCGGGCGGGGCGGGTTTTCGCTCGCTCACGCGGCAGCCAAAGGAAATGCAAATTGTCGAGATATTAAGTAATCGTATATAGTAATCGAATGCAGCGGAGTTTCCACAGGCCAATCGAGTTGAAGAACGTCTCGGCTCCGTAATCGGTATACAGATAGCAGTTGATACTATAGTTACATCTCTTATCGAATTATCAAAGTCGCCCGTGGAGCGCAGGAATCCACAATTCACTCGTTATCCCGAGTTCCTCGGAATTGTCCTGCCCGCGCTAATGCCGGCTGAGTGCATATAACTCGGCAGCCTTGCCTTTGAATTGATTTCGCCGGCTCCTGTTTATGGCCGCGGGAGTCTCAAATCAGTTTAATTATCTTGACTAGCGCGGTCACGCTCGTATACAAATCGCCGGCACGACATCTTAACGCGGGGCGCACTTGCACCGTGGCGCGCGCTTCCGTGGACGTGTTGGTGCGCGACTCGGCACACGGACGCAAAGGCTGACCTCGACGGCGCGCTTGATCGATCCTCATCGCGGCCGAGATGAGCCACGAGATATTCAATCACTTTGGAACACGACGTGCGACAACCGAAGTAATCCATCAATGATCCGGCGTCCCGAGCCCGGACGCGTCCGCTCCTTTTTCCCCGTTTCTCTTTGATCTCGTCTCACAATGGAAACCCTATCCGTTTCGCGAATAGCGCGCGGATCAATTGGGTTACCTGCGACGCGCCACAATACCTGGGAAAAAAAACGAACCGCGGGACAATGTTGCGGATTTAATGACGCATTGTGCTGGGGTAATTAGACAACCGTTTTTCCGACATTGGGGATTTTAGGGGCAGGATGAGGGGGGTGAGGGGATCGGCGGGTCGGATTAAGTGGATTCATATTTATGGCGCTGGGTCGGATGTGTATCGAGGATGCCGGGGACGTTTTTGCAGCGGCAGACGAGTCGCGAAAAAATGCGTCATCAATGATTCATCGCCGTTTGAATACTGCGGATGATTGTTTTTACTTGCGCGCGGTGATTAATATGTATTTATAGGCTTCTCCGGGTGTAACAACATCCGACGTATGCGCAGTAATGAGTTACAGCATTTGTCGGGGGATAATTGTATTTATAGGACATTTCATTGTTACGGTTAGTTCCGCGGCAGTCCAATAACTATTGATTAATGCATTTGCCGTCCAAGTTCGATCCCTGCCGGTGGTCTAAACGACGATTATTCAAGAGCATCCGGGGAAAATAACAGAGTTGTCTTGTTGGGGGTTTCGCGAGGTTTGGAAAAGTGGGGTTTAATCAGAGTGCGGTTTTGTTCGCTGCAGTAGAAATTCTGATATTTAACAGGATGTATGTTTCAAATAAGTGTCTCATTTTGAAACACTTTGACATACTAGATACGAAAAGTGTCTCAAAACAAAAAAGACTACCCAGAAGAAACGTCAATGATGTTTCAATGTCTCAAAATGAAACATCAGTGAGAAACCTTTTATTCTAGTGCGTTCTCAAAAAGAGGGTTAGACTTTGAAAAGACGTTTATTTTCATAAAAAACTAACGGCCCGAAAGTACTTGGCGTATCAAATTATAAATGTCACCTTCAATTTACTCTAACGACAAATACCTTACAGAAAATTCACAACCGTAAAAGTAACCCTTTGTAGTTGGATAAACGTTTAATCGGTATTAATCGCCGCAGTCAGAATTAACATATCTGTATCAAATTCAGAACGAAATTCTCCGATTGTCTTTCATCCTTTGAGCCGGCATCGCGGTTGAATTGCATTTTCGGTAATGCGATCAAATTGTCACATGTATTCAGTTTGTTGCATTGTACGTTCATCATCTCGCACAGTTTTGGTCCGGCAGGAACAAAAGCACGATCCCTTGGGCAAACCAAGATTCGTTCCGAATGACAAATCAACCTTTGTTACGGGAGACGTGTGCCGTGCAAGACGCGTGATACCCATTGTGGCTTGACGAACCAATCGTTGCAGTTGAGTCCGAGACCTGAAAGCAAAAGACGTACAAAAATCATTTCAATGAGTCACTGTGAAGGGCGCCTGTACCGGCCTCTTTAATCGCTGCTACACATTGATGTGCATTGCATCGCCCGCCAATTTGTACCCACAGGAATTTATCTTGCGCCCGGTTAAATTATTTATGTGACAATCCGGTTGAGCCTATCTCGTGGGAAACTGTCGATGAAACATGGAGTGTGCAGGAATAATGAGAAAAAAGAAACTAATTTTGTTTTAAATTAAGGCAGTGATGCAAATAATATTGATGTTATCAGTAACATCGAAAGTGACAATTAAAGTTGTGATTTGATTTAATACTATAAAATCAAGTATGCAAAAATCAAAATGAAACAAAATTCTTCGCGGATTATTGTATAATCTACAAAGAATTAGGATAGAGAGTTGGATAATCGTGACGATATTTTCTGTAACATTGCTTGCTTTTATTTTCGCAATTCGTTTACCTTTTCTTACAAGTGTAAAGGAATTAACTTTTTTCGTCGACCTGGAATAAACTACTTTTTCATTTCGCAGGAACGTGAAAAGGAATGCTTTTCATGCTTCTATTGCAAGAAATAGTATTGTTAATGAGAAAGTATGAATCACTGATGAACAGTAATGAAAAATCTATATTATCTTCAATTATTTGGAAAGCATCATATTCACTAAAATATTTGACTTTTTGCCAACGACGAGAATTAGAAATATGAACTATTAGAAAAGAATTTCGTTGATAATTGATTTATAACCAGTAATATTTATTTACGAATGCAGTTAAAACGTTTTCCACGTTAATTTTTTTTTGCATCGTGGTACACAAGAGTTCTTACTAATAATAAACCGTTAATAATGTAGTATTGATTTCTTATTATGTAACATCGTAAAATGGCTGAGTTGAATAACCATATAAAATATTAATTGTACCTCAGTTTGCATTTTTTTCTTGATTTTTTAAAATAATCTATCTTGAAACTACAGTATGACATTAAGATGCAGTCAGTCTCCGAGGTTAGAATTTTCCACTATCAAATTTGTAATTCATGTAACGGTTTACTATTACTGCTGAATAAAGTTTAAATAATGTCTCCCATATAACTACCATACCAGTAAATAAATACGAGTTTTGTCGATAATAAAATCATGCTACGAATAAACATGACTATACCCGTTAAAAAAAGAATGACTATCACCACCGCTTTCTTAAAAGAAAAGTATCCTTTTATTCCGCATCTTTGACTTGGACCGAACCTTTGAATTAGATGTATTCGTCTCATGCAAAAAGCATCCGTCTGTACGTACACCTTTTTGAACGGTAAACTTTTTCATTCGACTGAACTCCACGAGACGCGCATTAACGCAACGCCACGTCTGATTTATGCCGCTTTACGTTTGAGATTATTTAAAATTTTACGCCGCGTCTTTTTAATACCGGCGCGACGCGCATCTCGCGTCAAGTGTACGCCGTGTTTTGCACCATACATTATACAGTTCGCTTATATGTGTAACGCGCGCGAAACACGTATCACTTAGTACAGAAAATGTTTTACGTTTCGCGCCGCATTCAGCTAGACCAGCGGCGAAGAATTTTAATTATTCGCCGGCGCGGTGTATCAATTTTGTATGACTGCGCTTCTCTAAATACGTAATTTTTCCAATATTCCTCATTTCGCAATCTCCAACGTCGCACCGCGTCGGACGCCGGTCAATTTTATTTCGGCGTTTTGCGCTTTTATTACTTTGCATAAAGCCGCGACAATAAAATTTTAATTGCCAACGCCGTAAAGTCATTTTTCCCGAAATCGCGCGACTTCCGCTGGAAGACCATCAACTTTCTTATTAAGCGACCCGCTTTCGCATTAACACGATTTTTCGTTCGCGCGTATAAAAAACGTAATTCGCGATCAAGTGCAAACGTGTTATTATGCGCTCGATAATAACTTTTCGCTGTCTGGCTGGACGTAGAACTGGCCGTGTTAACTCTCCAATGTGGCCCCAGTTTGGACAGAACGTGACGCCATCAGTGACAGAGTTGTATCAGGAGTCCTATCTGCTCGAGCGACATTCAAATCAGACGTTGATGGGACTAACCCGAAATAATTTTGATAGTCGATGTTATGTCGGGCGTCGCAATGAATTCGAGAAGGGATTCTCCTTTTAAACGAATATATGTGACATGTCTGATCAGGCTGAAGCTGAACCGCAGACCGAGCAACATTAATTTGGTGTGTCACATATTAGTAGGCAACAAGGATTCGATGCGATTATGAATCTCTTTTTATCAGCTGACTCAGTTTAAATTAAATTTACCAATAAAATAAATCATACTCATTTACATAACGTCGTTCACGCAATATAATTTTGCATAACTTCAAACAATCCTGATTCCTCAGTTTCTCACTCGCCTAGCTTTGTTACGTCACAATTACTTTTTACCCACCATGCATGGCACAGAATGAATAGTCTAATTGTACAATCAAATTCCCCTCTCAGTCTCATGGTAATAAAACGTCCCTTTGGCTTCATCTGGGACCACCAAAACCCATCGGAATCTCAGATCAAAAGTGAAACCCCCGGTACCCACGTGCGCCTAGTGCGCGACTGGCAACGTATGTAACGTGGTGATTAACATATCTTAATTGCAGGTGTTTCTGCGCCGGTCGGGTCGCCGTACCCTTCGAAACCGATCGCCAATCCGAGGTATTCCAAAGAGGTGCTTTCCCCCTCCGGCCAACCCGCCGGTCTTCCTCGACCGGCTGTCTTCTTTTGTCTTCTTTTGCGTTCCTGATCCCCGAGCAGACTCGCGGAGCGCCCACGGGCGATGGAGCTCTGGCCCCGATATAATTGGCCTTCCTTCTCTCTACAAAGAGGGAGTCCTCATTACGCCAACTTGTCACAGATCGCTGATACACAGATAGTCGCTCATTTCGCCCGCTCTGGTGCCGGAGTTGACCCCACCTTGGCTCCAACTTCGACAACAAAAGCGCCCTTATCATCCGGACTTGACAATCATTTCCTACTGTTAATTTTAAATGCGTTAAAACCAGCCATCTGTGACTTATTGAAATCAATTGATGAAGACGACGAACTGAAATTTCAATGGAACAAGAATTGAGTTTATTTAAAAGTCGTCTTGGAGGAAACATTGTTGTGCATAAATATTAGCGTTTCATACTAGACTACGTTTTGGTTGATTTATGAGTGTGACATAAGGGGGAGTCAGGTTCGTACAAAAAATTGCTCATAACTAGACATGTGTTCCGAAGTTCAGCAACTTGACAAACAGGTCGTTAGAGTAATAGGTCAAATGTTACGCTCGAAACTCAGTAGTGGATAATATCATATTCAGGATCTGCTAGAGCGACGGCGGAGAGAATTATACGACCAACTTTTACATTTTATTACGGCTCGTCTCCCAAATTTCGTATGGAAACTTGTCCTATTTCCTGTACCCCGGCCAACTTTTTGACCCGTCCGAGCAAGACTTGCACAAAAAAACGTCTGGAATCGTTGTCGTAAAGCATCGTCGCTTTTGGGAGTACACTTGATCCCCATTGGGGAGTCAACTAATCTTCTTTCGAGGGGTTTTTATCGGATTAATTATTGTTCGCCGCACTGAAATGTGACGCTTCTGGGGCCGGTTCCGATTAAAACCTGATGGGGCCCGAGACTTTTAATGCAAGATCTCTGTAAGGGATTGATAACGAACGAATGCGAATATCTAGTGGGCCCCAAATCAGATAGTGATGCGTGTTCGCGACCGGCAGAATTATTAGTGAAACGAGCGCGCCGCACAGTTTCGGCCAAGGTGTACGTCTAATTGCGAGATGATCGATTGGTTTCGGCGAATTTGCTTTTTCTTGATCGCTTTTCTTGCTCAAATTTAATCTTCACTGCCAAAAGTTTCGACGTAATTGCGTTCCATGAAAACCTTGGTAAGTCGCCTTCAATGGAAATGAAAAAAAGCTGCGAACGAGAAAGCTCAAACGTGAGGAATATCGTAAATTGTACGAGAAAACTGGAATCACCTTGACACTCGGTAATTATTTGGGATAAAAACGTGATACTTCGAAGAGAATTTGCGTTCATTTGACCAGTAGTAATTTAATCATTTAACGGTAGTTGGAGCTTCACCCACATATTCCGTTTAATTTCCAATCAACGGTTTTCTAATCAAAACGTATTTCAAAGTAGTATTACAGGTCTGCGGAATTTCTCGGGCTTCGGGCGACCGAGTAAAACTGGCGGCACAAAAATATGGTCTTATCAATAAGCGAAACAATTTAAACGTGGGGCAAGCGGAATTAGCTCATTATGCCACCGGTGGAATTTTAGAAGGGAAGCGGCTTTCTGTCACGCATCCGGGTCCCGTTCGATTCTATTTCGCCGCGCATTAAAAATTTTTTACGACAAATAAATTATGCGCCACATTGAATATACATTAAAAATAGTTTGGACTGCGATTCGTAAAACAATGAGTCACGGAACGTAGTTTCGTGGGCATAAAAAATTTAATGGCATCGTATACGAGAAAACGACGTCGAGAGACGATACCTTTTGATATCAGAATTTAATCGATCTAAAGTTGTTTGTCTTCCGACTTCAAAGTTGCGATAAAGTGCAAAGTCTTTGTCTAATGGACACCGCAAAAAGGGGAACATGATGCTTTTTATTGCTCCGGGTCGATTTGGACGTCGCTTGACGCGGATAAGAAGTTCATTTGAATTGTAAATTCGAAATATTTCCTAAAAAACTATTAAACAGTTCATATAAGATTCATATAAAAGATTGACATTTTTTTCAATTTTATCACTTTACAGAGTAACTTTCACCAAAGTACTGTTTCTCTTACCAGTCGTTTATGATTGAAAGTTCGCATTTGACTATCAATCCCAGTAATTAAAATTTAATAACGTATCTCTCATGTTTCAGATTCCACACAAGAACAACACAATCACAGTAAAAGACGAGTCCATTCAAAATAGCCTATCACTTGATTGGAATATTAATTCAACACTACTAGTATAGGTAGTTTTTGTATCATTAAACAAACGTCCTCGCCATTCATTATCCAGTGATAAAAATATGTTTCCAAAAGTTATTTAACAATTCCCTTCGGTTCTTGACATAACAGAAAAACACTGCCCATTAAATCCATCATAAAATCCCCATAACTTTAAAACTAAAATCAATGTCCTGTTTTTCGTTATGCACGTGAATCCTTTTTCGCGCCCGCGAGCGCTCTATCGTTGCACATATTCGATACACCGATACCCACGAAATAGTGGTGCAGTTTCACCCCGAAGTCCCGCAAACGAAATTACATAATGTTGACTTAACCGCAACCTTTGTGCTCCGCGAGTCGCGCTTTCGCGCGCTTTATAGAAAACGTCAATTATTATTCGTTATCAATAAGAAATCGCTCGCTTCGTATTTAAAAGGGAACAATGAAGCACGAAGGCTGCTGGGAACAAGTGTAAGTTGGCCGTCGAACTTGAAGTCGCGCGGGCTTGAGCTCCGCATTCCTATTGACACGGTATCGCTCCGCGATTCTCAGTTGACTCGCAGCCGCGGTAACTAGTTTCCAGTTATCGAGGCGCGCTGTTAAGGAAACGGCGACATGCAGCCCAAGTGGCAATATTTGTTGCGCGCATATACACGTGACTTATACATAATACATTGCCTGCAACAATGGGCCACGGCGCGAACCGCTCGGATTACATATTACATTATACGCAGTGACTCTTTGTGTGGGAATAAAACAATCGCGGGATTTCGCATTCAAATGTAACGCGAAATTTAAAATGACACAAAAGGGGCAGCGACACCGCGCCACTGGAACGCGCTTTTTCGCTGCCACCGTCGCGCTCGATAATCGATCCGAGTTGCGGCTCATTTCGCACGCCGCGACTGTAATTAGTCAACGATGATACGGAACGGAAAAAGTTACAAAACAGCAACAAGAACGATAAATTCGGACGGCCGATTTTCGCTGATCCGAATGGACGTTATTTATCGCCGCGGTCGCCGTTTCGCGTTTCGGCGCAATACAATTTTTGCGTCAGCCCGATAAATTGCTCAGTCGCTATCTGCTGATAGCGCATTATTTCTAGATGACATTTATGTGTAATATCATTAGCAATAAAGGACATGTTTACTGCCGCGGCGCTACGAAGATAGCGGAATGGTCAAGTCGTGCCAAATTTTCGCAAGATTCATGTCGCATCGACGCGCAGTCAAGCCGGGCGTATGGCGTTATTATATCGTCGCGAGGAAATTCAGCTGAAGAGCGCGCGCGCGCTCAAAGTGCACTGCGATTTTTGACGTTTCATTGCGTCTGTGCGAAGAATCCGCAGCGAAATAGTTGACGAACTTTCCGTGCATTCCGTGCGCGTATTTACAGGCGAATTAATCAAATTAAAGTTTCGACGCATAAAAGTTAATCTGCGTAATTGCTGGTTTAATGAAGAAACTAATTTAAGTTCCGTTTCGTCGAAATGCGTTGGAATAGTTGACGGAAATGCCGTCAACGTGAAACACGTGAATTTGTTGCGTTAATCAAAAAATGGGTGAATGGAATTAGCGCAGGAATTGCGAGCAAAACATTTGGCCGCTCGGGGCGCCATCTCTTTGAAAAATCCATGAAATTCGCACCGGAATTATACCGATTAAACGGGAACGCGTACTATCGCAATTTTTGCATTCAGGATACAATTCTGTCGTTGTTTCTCGATCGATGGTTTTTTAGGTGTGTACACGGACTATTTCACTTGTGTCTCAAAACTGTAAACCGGCGTTTACAGTTTGTACGACATTGGCGTTATATTTCCAACTGTCATTAATTGCGAAAGCAGCCGGGGCGGCGGAAATGATGACCGCAAAAGCGAGTAAGAAGCCGATTTTTAATAACACCATAAACTCGGTGTATTCCACGGTACGGTGAATACGAAAACAGCCCCGACATGCAGGCGTTGCACAAAAACTTGCTGCGTAGATGAAGGACGTGGTGAAATAAACGCAGAAAAGATGCCAACTGTGAACGGCTGTTCGCCGGAATTTTAATCGACTTGACCGTACAAAAATCGCGCTGCATTAAACGGCGATTACTCGCGAACTGATCACAGTATTTTCGGGTGGCACGCAATTTTGAGCGGAGCTAATGTCGAAATAATTAATCACCGGGGATCAATACCTGACCCAGATAATCACGGTACACCTCTCCCGACGTACAGAGACATTGGTCACTGTGACATGAGATATTGTGTATTCATTGTTACGTTGTCGCGTGTGGCATATTGTCCGCTTTGTAACGACATTTGTCTTAGCCTGACTTTGTTAGCTCACTCGGCTACCTCATTTACTCCATATTTACATGTTTCATCGCGGAGATATGATTTGTTTTGTTCGCGAAAAAGAATTTATACCGGAGATCGTTTATAATAAATTACTGCAATTATGCCATGATTGCTGGGCAATTAGTGCTTTTTACTATTTGTTGTGATTTCAAAGACAGTGGTACGAAGAAATTTTTGTAAAACTATTGTCCAGGTTGAGTGGACAAGTAACGAGGGAAGTTGCGGAAAGAACTTATTGCTCAGTTCTTTAAAGTAAACTACTCCAATTATAACCGTGTTGTTTTCTTTTTAATTGTTTAACAGCGATGTTGAAAGATTTCTTTACAGTAAACAGTATGAAGTTGACTTGAATGGGATTTAGATTGTTAAATTTAGATCAGAACTGAAGAAACGCAAAATTTGCGAGATTGTGCTCACAGTTTGTTCACACTCTGTCAATTAAGCGTAAAATCAGACCTTTGTGATCGTAAAATCACAGAATGATGATAAACATCTTCTTTTGGACATTACGTATTCCATCCTGCAACAATAATGAAGGGTGCGTTAATTGAAGTTTCCCTATTTGCCATCACTGGCAGCATTCGTGAGCTTCACATCAAATGATTATTACATTTTCACGCAACAAGTTTCGCGTTTGACGAAACTAATGAAAATTACGTAATTTGTAACACAATTTATTTGTAGTTCTAACTGCGATAAATTCAGTTACACAATCTTCGTACATTTATCGTAAATCTATAAATATTTCGTCACGGGTTCACAAATTTTGTCGCGCGATGACGTGACGAATAATTAAGGTAAGTCGCTTGTAATTCGCGGATGAACACGTCGTCTCGGTTTATGTATCATATACCCGATATCGTTCCATTCAAAAGTTATCGTTCAATATGCGATATTTTAACGCACAACTTTGCACAGCTTCGAAGTGAATTCGAAAACTTCAGTCGAATTTCTGACCGATGTCGAAGTTTCGGTCGAATTTTGTCAGTATCCATGTTATTCAACAGCTATAGCTAATTCCGTTCGAGTTAAGCGCCGTTTCGAACAAGACACGGGCAAGTTAATTAATGTTTAAACATGTCGAAGTTGGGATCAATCTAGTGGCATACAAAGATTTCCGTCTACTCTCGAGAATGCATATTTAGTGAAGTCTTAGATTAATTGTTTTTATTTTCTTCCAAAATTATATTCCTTAATCCGATAAACGTTTTTTCAACTGCTTTTACTGCAAATTGGTTATTGGAATTACGGTAATGAATAAATTTAAAATTCAGTTCATTTAAATGTATGCATATCGGCGTGCAACGAATTCTGGCCTTCTCCGTTCAAATTGCAATCAGGTTCTAATCGGGGCGCCTTGTTTCGGCTGAACGAAAACAAGTTCTGCTCGTTGAAATTGTTGGCGGCACTTTAATGCAATTCAAAAACCCGCGTAATTCGAACGCGCCGAAGATGGCAACAACGGCAGATAATTCGCCGTAAATGCGAAACAGCCATTATACCAAAACGATAAATAATGCGCGGCTTCGCAAATTAAAAGCCAAATTAAAATGGTATCCGAATGCTTTAATTACGGTTACAATACGAATGCTAATCTATGCGAAGTAATTGTAATTAATAAACGGCGCCGATTGGCATGTTAATGGACAGAAATAATGGATGATAAATGGTCACAAATGAGAACGCATTGTGGAACGACCCGGCCGGGTAACTAACTCGAAATATTATCACGAGAGTGTTTCCCATTACGAATTTGTCGGCAAGCCGTTAAATACGCACGTGTAATAGTCAAGAAATGTGATCGCGACATGCCGCATGCGCGTATGATCGTGGCACAATCCGCATTTCGAGAACAAATCGACTCTAGTATGTTATTCTAATTGCATCACTTGCCCATTGCAAGCGTTAATCAACCATACACGACCAGTGCGTGCGCGCCAGCACATTTTCGAATATCACGGCTCGCTTGATTTACCTTTTTAATTACGCGCGGCGTTTTGATCGCGCGGTTCTTCGTCGAAACGATCTCTAATAGTCGGCATTAAATTACGCCCGTTCAAGATGTTTCGGGGCACCGGCTGGCGGTGCGAAAATCGAGTGTTTTTTTTAAATCGTGTGCTCTGGGTTACCGTTCCCTATGAAATATATCGTTCGTTAAACGAAAGTATCATGTTTATGAAATCATTGATCTGAGAATTGCGTCGCTTTTTAGAACCTCTGTATCGGATTGATTTTCGAGGTTTTATAACGAGCTAAGTAATATTATTTGAAACCTTTAGCATTTCGATTATTATAAATAAATTTCAAATCCAAAAGCAAACGCTTTTATTCAGACATCAAAACTCAGCAGTGATTAGATTATGACATTAACAACCTGTTGTTGCGTTTTACAAGTGAAACTTTAATTAGGAATAAAAATTGCGATGCTTATCGCAAAATAACAAAATAAATATTTTGATCGCTCGAATACAGGGTAATAATAAAAGGTTGACCAAATGATTGACGTTAATACAATTTTTAACCCCTCGGAGTGACGTTGATGGATTAAATGCAGTTTTGTATTGCTTATTAATCATAAATAATCGATTTGTTTTGTATTTTTACCCAAACATTCCCTACTTTATGTAAAACCATTGCATATTTAACATTCGGTTTGTTTCTGATTGGTTTAATATTTACAATTGAATAATAGATTTAATAGATTAATTTATTTTCAGCTCGATTGCACGTTTTTTCACGCGATCCAGTTTTTTAAATATTCATAATACCAATCCACAAATTAAAGCGCCCATTTAAATTTAGTGTCAAATTCTAATCAATACACAATTTGTAAAGAATAGATTTTTGTCGTCCGTTTCGAAAAATATTTCCCAAAATCTAATCTTCATAAGTAGAATAAAACCATAAAAAACAAACAAAAACTCGTAGAAATAAGTTTTTCCTATTCTTGCCCAATCGACTCAACTCTTCAATCCAAACAAGCTTACTTCATTTCACATCACAAATGATTGCTCACAAGAATTCAGTCTCCCTTCTTTCGCCTTTTCCCGACGAAAAATGACAGTATTTCTGTAAGCGGCCGAACCTCAGACATTGCAAAACCACTGTCGACCGCTGAAACGTACGAAGCCGTTCACCTTATTATAAATCTATAAACCGATTACTTCGGCACAGCCTGAAGTCAATTGGGCCGAAACTCGTGCAAGTTGCGCGCGACAAAACCCGCGACAATCTCTGTCGCAATCGAATCGCGGTCGGAAAGCCGAAACCCCGAACAACCGGTAAAAAGAGTGCCGTGTCTTGTAGCCGGTTTGACGCGACGCCCGTGTGTGTAAATAAAAGTAACAGCCGTCGTTTTAATTGCGGACATAAAGCCTTGTCGCAGATATGCGATAAGACAAAAAGAGCGGCGGTCTCGCGCGCCGCCGAAATTGCCGCTGATAACGATAATTTGACAATTATAAATCGTAAACGGCGCGTTATCTCCCGCGCGGCGTCTGCCCACGCGAAAATATTGAAATACGCGCCCGAGCGCGAAAGACCGCCGCGGACAGATTATCCGTTTGTTGGTCGTGCGTGCGCGTAATCGGTCGGATCTCCTCGGACTTGCGAGTAAGAAAGACATCGACGGGACGAGGATAAAAAGCGTCCCGTCGACGTCGAAGCCGCGTTATTTATCGGCTCGTAATTATTTCTTGGACAAGGGCCCAGATCTGTATTTATACGTGTTATGCATATAATGATCTACCTTCTGTCCCATCCGTGACATTAGCCGGACTGTGTTCGCTATCGGCAGGAAGATTTAAAGGTACAATCCCGTAGATAAACCCGATCGGGTTCTCCTTTTAGACTCGAATTGTACTTCTCTCGGGAAAAGAAAAGCAAAGAGACGAGCGCGAAAAAAAGGAACGAGCCAGGTCGCAGTCGAAAACGAAGTCGACGGCGAGGACAAGTTTGCCCGCAACTTTTGTTCCAAAAATGACTTTGTCCGGTTGATACACGGACAGTGCATTAAAGAACGAGCTGCCGTAGATCAAGTGGCTTACTTTTGAGATTCGGAGATGACGATTGTCTAGACTGATCAAACGCCTACTCTGGGAAACTAAAAAAAGATGGAGAAGTCTGACTACTACTTCCAAAGTTAGGTTAAGATGAGAAAGTGGGGCTTCTAATGCTCGATCATAATGTTTATTGGAGAACAACATGATGTTCAATAGCTTCGTCATAAAATATAACCTAGTTTCATCTGACCATTTCACATCTAGTTTATATTCCTACTCACATACGACTTCATCGTCTCAGACACTTGTTCTCCGATTTATTTAAACTTTCCTTCTAAGCTTTCGGAATACATAACCCACCTCTCGAGGGAACAATCGCAACGCTAATTATGCGGATTCTTAGACGCGCTAACGAGCAGGACAATGTGTCAGCTCAAAAATGACGTCTTGTACTAATCGGCGCAATTGCGTTCAGAGTCTGAATCGCCTAATTCCAAGCCTAACGCCCCCGTCGACTTTCGTTGGTAGCATGCAAATGAGCGCGCGAGCGAGAATTAGGTCGGCTTTTGGATCGCGCGCGTGCACGGACCATTTTGACGCGAATAAAAGGGTCTTATCAACGCGCGAAGAATGTCTCACGGGGCATGCACGCAACATTGTCGATGAAATAACCATAAAAGGCGTGCGTCGTAACTTTGCTGCGAGGTTTCGTCGAAAGCGACAAGCACGCTCGATTTTCGACCGTTTACGAGCTCAAAAATACATTTCCCATCTGATACTTAACGACTCTTTTATGGTATCACTGGCGAGGATCGCAGGAGTACGCGTGCGACAGTGGTTTTCGAAATGCAAACCGTGCGAGTTGCAGAAAATGTGTGGCTTCGTGTTTAACGATTGTCTCCTAGACCTGACTTGAGCCAGATGGGTAGAGAGTCACTAAAATGAAGTGACGGAATTTCAGAGGACAAATTAGGTCGAAAACTAATTTCAAGTCCTTGTGTTAATATCGCGAAAGACTACGGTGATTTGAATATGATTCGGTATCAAAATCGATTGCTAATTTGTGTTGGATGAGTTGAGGTTACGGAACGAGAAATTATGGAGATCAGACATTGAACAACTTTTAGAAATTTATACACCGACATATATTTTGATGTGAAATGTTGTAAATTATAAAATATAAGTATAATTGTTCAAAAAATTTTAATTGTTCAAATCTATTCAACTGATAAATTGTTGACAATGCATTTATGTCTTCATAAAATTAGAAAATCACACCTGCATAAAATGCTTTTTTTCTTACAGTAAAACAACTGTTATGGGGATCTTCCATAAACGATATTACACTTTTAGGTGGGAAGGAGGCCATCGTTACGTGACAGTTTGTGACATGAAAACGAGGAGATACACATCCTACGTGTTTTTATTCTCCAAATTTCAATTTACAATAAGTGAACATTCCCTCAATGTACCTGAGTATTTACTTATTCGACGAGTAATAAGTCGACAGCATACAAAACAGCACGCAAAAAAAGATCTATGCGCTGCCAATAATAATGGTATTCCAGAGTGCGAATGTTTGAAACAACAGAATAGTATCTCTACATTAACCCTACATATGCTTTCGCCCGACACGAGTATGTCTGGCATAGGCATTCTATGATTCGTGGATCATTCTATTACGATTAATAACAAAATATGCCTGTGCCAGACATACAAATGCGAGTGCTAGATATATATTTTTTTGCGTGAGGATCGATCATGATCGCGAGCCATACTGCTGCCTTACTCATGCCATACCATTGCCATTCCACTGCCATACTGTTGCCTGATTCGTAGTCTGGCAAAGACATGGCTGCGGTATGGCATGAGAATGGCAACAGTATGGCTCGCGATCATGATCCAGACTTCCATTTTTCTGCGCGGGAAAACAAATAAATATCTAATAAGGTTCCTGCAACTTCCTATTTTTAATGATAGGAATTTGTATGAACCTTTAACACGGGTGAGTCAGAATTTTTGATTTTGGCTGTTCGAGGCCATGCTGAGATGTGTCTCCTTAGCCTGTATTAAATTCATTTAAGATACAGTTTTGTAAAATTAGTCTACGTATATTAACGTTAATCTACGTATAACGTTTGGTTGATCAACTACACCGCTTGTTTGTTTTCAAAATTAATCAGTATATTTACAATACTGATTAACTTTAAATTATTGTCGAATTATTGTTTTAATTCTTTCTGCGCGGAAGAAGAAGGCAAATAGGCTGGATTAGCCAGCTTATTGCCAAACTACCGGTACGGAAACCGACTAGCAAAAGGATGGCATAAGGCTGGCAAGAGTATGACTCACGATCATGATCCAGTCTCCGCGCCATACTTATGCCAACCTGATTTTTCCGCGCGGGTTTATAAAATGAAATGTTTCCGTCGTTACGTATTTAATTTGTAAATGCGATGTGTCAGATACACAGGTAGTGTCTGCACAATCTCCCGAAGCCGACTTTCAAGAACAGCCTTTGACAATGTTTATCGTCTTCGATCCTGACAAACACGATTCCAACGGATTATAGAAACTACTGCCAGGTTATATCTGTCGACATTTTCATAGTAACAGAGGTACTTCTGATTTCCATATTTCATTTAATCTGAACTATCAAGAATTCAGAAGTTATGACAGTAAATAAACCCTAATGTTTGTTAAATACCCTTGTATTTTACAACGAATACAATGTGACAAGCGTTGAACCGTCATTGTCTTTAACCGAAGGATTCAGGTTAATTATAGCAGCCTGTAAATCCTGAAAATGCTTTTCGAGAAGGCTATCCAGACGGAAATACCGGGATAGAATATTTTCTACGAAAGGCAATGAATCGGGAATCTGTACCTCGTGCGAAGTTTACAAACCGAGCCGAAGGCGAGGTTTAAGACTAATGAATTTATATTAATCTGTAGTTGATGTTAAAGGACCCCGCACTTTTCTTATGGAAATCCGCCCAATAAACATTAAAGTGACTAGAACGTTAATAAATGCTGTAATTTCTCCTTGAATACTGCATATTGCGTCTTTCGGACCACCAGCAGCCAATCATAATTATATACAACAAAAAAGGTTCATTACAAATACCTGAAAAACAAAATGATAATCGGAGTATGTGATTTCTCTTATCTATTACTTTTTCTACGTTTTTCGTATGTTTATTTTCTTAAGGATCTGAAAAACTGAAAACATTCGTTAATTCTATTATTTCTTAGATAGGCTGGTAAGGCATTCTCAACTATTTAAATGTTTTCCACAACACTCTCGAAGTCATAGTCATGGCGCGTCACCATGACTATTATTCATAAACCATGAGTTGTGGTCTCTCCGTCAGCTTTTTTTTCTCAAGGATATTTTATGGACAATTGCATAAAATATCCTTGAGGAAAATATATCCTATAACCGATATTACGTAATAACCGAAGGATATTACGTAATATCCTTCGGTTTTTTACGTAAAGGTTTTCGGACAAAATACATGTCCAACTCTTTATCACTTGGGATCGTCCATCCGGACGTATCCCTGCGGTGTACAACATTTGCTGAACTTGTCATAAAATTGCTTATACCCACTATCCAGGAGGTAAACTTCCGGATAGTCCAACCTCGGGTAGTTATGTGCGTTCCTCGCTCGGTCCATTTTTCGCATATGCCGAAGCATATTCGGACCTCTTTATTGCGAGAATTCGCAATGATCTATTATAACGCGTTTCGAACGCCAGCTCTTTTGCGCTTTTTTGTTGAACGCCGTCTTTTTTGTTGAAAGATGTTGAGTGCACTTCTGATGTGCCCCCCAGCGAACACGTACGGAAACCGGCAGTCGACGATTGTTAGCCGCTCTACCGATTCTCCGTACGATCCCTCGAGAAGCTCCACCAGGATTTCCGGCGAGATCCTGGCCAAATCCGGATGCTTATCCGGGATAGTGGAGAGAAGGTTGCTTGTGTTGCCTCTCGGCAGCGTCGATGGTGGTGATATTGAGACAATTTTAGACATCTCGAATTCCGCGATGCATTCCATTTTTCCGGATTTTACTGAACAGCACTGAACCGAAAAAGAATTAAGCAAAGCTGGTGCATGCATTGCAAAGCAAGTGCCAGTGTTGCCTCTACAGAGACAATGTTTCATTCATTGAGACAATATTGGTCCATATCTCGAATTTCGAAGTGAATTCAGTTTTACGAAAATTTCACAGCGCTGAACTGCACTAGAATTTACAGAAAAGATAGCTATCGCGAAAAATATCATTAATATCAACCAAACACGCGAATTTATAACGGTCAAAAGCGCTAATTCAATTCGCTTAAAAATGCGAATGGATTCTAATAAAAAAAGAATAATAAAATAATAATGAAATAAATTCCACATCTGGTATCGAAAAATAACAGATGGATTAACAATTCGTTTAAATACAGTAATTGCGTATGTGAGTTACAAAAAATGTATCACGAATACCCCCCTAACGGAACAGGCAGACAATCGTTATTGAATCGATATCAACCCTAATAGAAATTTCATAGGGCATGCCTCACCTGAAGTTTGGGTCCCTCATGGGCTTTTGTGGGGCAAGCCCAATATCCGTCATAACGGATATTGGGCTTGAAACGGTAAAGCATATTTAGCTATAAGTATAGCTAAATGGAGATATACTTTCCAGTGTAAAAAACATTGCAATAAATACTTGTATCCTTTGCTACAAGATACAAGAATTATCCTTAACGGCAAATTCACATATAAATCAAGCATTTATATGTGAATTTGCCGATAAGTATAGCAAAGTGTCTCAGAAAATATTGCTATTGATAACACATTTACCACATTTTTATTTACGTGATATCACATATATATCTTACACTGAAAGGGAAATTTGGAATTTCATGCGATTAACATGCGATCCGCTTGCGCTACTCATGTGATATCGCCTCGATATCACATCGATATCACAGCGATATTTGTGGTTGACTGGGTATCATTATCTTAACAGCGTTGCAAGATTCGGAGCAATATACACTTCTTTTATCAAATTTCGGAGCAATTTACCATATCTCGCTTATGTTTCCTTTCTGAGAGTGAAACCTATTTTTTTTCTATTTGGTTTACAGATGGATTTTATGCTAATGTTCGTATAAAATTAAACATTTAAAATGAAACGAATGCTAATAAAAATAATTTAAGTACATTGTATCATTAAACATTGTATCGTTAAAAAATTGATCTATGTAGTCGATTTATGTAAACAATGCAGCCTATAACGGCGTTAGATTTGTGAAAACTTTATGCAAATCGTTTACATAAACGTTGGTTATCAGAGTAAATAAACTCTAATGTTAAATAGCCTTACTTCTACAACGAATGCAACAAGCATCAGACCGTCATCGTCTGTAATCAAATGATTCAAGTTAATAAAAGCATCCGTAAACCCTGAAAATGCGGTTCCAGAAGGACCTCCCGATGGGAAAATCTGAAATCTACTTTAGAGAGCATTTTTAAACTTTGAAAATGTATGTAGCTGTTTGACAATTTGATTTCGACGTTTTTTATGACGCATAACGTTTACACTCATAATATTAAGTGTTTTGCACACGCAAAAAATATCGAGGCGTAGCCAATAATACTTGTAAGCTAAAGTGCGAATGTATGAAACGAGAGGAAAATATCTTTCCCTCACTCCGGGCGGGAATACCCACATTCCCGCCCTGACGGGCGGAAATGTGGGCTTCCCGCTCCGTCGTAA